>CM042845.1:4510082-4557875 GCA_023653725.1 Bungarus multicinctus
AGTTCCCAGACCAGCCGGCCGGATTGGCTTTCAGGTTCACCGGCGTGAGTGAAGAAACGACGCCGCGGAGGCGTTGCTTTCCTTGCCCTTAGCCAGGGCCCGCGGGCGCCCGGTTAACAGTTAAACAGAATAAAAAAGAGGTGTTTCTTTTTTGTTTGTGTTTGTTTTTTGAAAGGGGACCTTGGAAGTCATTTAGTCCAACCCCCAAATAATAGCACTTCCTACACGGAAGATAAAAGAAAAAGACGCAGAATATTTTGGAACTCGGGACTTGTTTTGTCCATGGTTGGATAAAGGGGGTAGAAATTAGGAACTTAAGAAGTTATTACTATGTAAACGAATTGACCCAGACAGTAAGCTGTCCACTAAGCACATATTTGTGTGTGTGTGTGTTTAAGCCGCCCTGAGTCTCTGGAAAAGGGCGGCATATAAATATATATATATATAGAGAGAGAGAGAGAGAGAGAGAGAGAGAGAGAGAGATCTCAATATATATATATGTGTGTGTGTGTGTGTGTGTGTGTGTATAGACAGAGAGACAGAGACAGAGGTCAATATAGATACGTACTACGAAACATAGATAGATATAGTTATAGATATATTGAGATATATATATATATATATTGATATTGATAAATAAAGCAGAAAGCCTGCACCAAATTCAAACAAAAAACGGCTGCCAAGCCTGAGACACAAAATTAAAAAGAACCCAATAACAAGCCTGAGAATGGCAGATGAGATTCTGCAGAAACGTCGCTATAATAAAAGCACAAATATTAAGACGTGCGAAAATACCCGAAGAAACCTAAATACCATACATATATATTAATATATATGTGTGTGTGTGTGTACATGTATATGTGTGTATATGTATGTGTGTATATGTATGTGTGTGTGTGTGTGTGTGTGTGTGTGTGTAAAGTTTTGAGCTGATAAATAATTAAACAAGGGAGACTAGGATAGATCTATTTCGAGCTAGTTAGCTCTCTTCAGCTAGCCATACCCTTACTGGGATTCGAAATAGATCTATCCTAGTCTCCCTTATTTAATTATTTATCAGCTCAAAACTTTACACACATGTAAAGAAAAGACAACGAAACAAATAGCTTTCTGTCGGTATGTCTCTGGTGATGAGCCAAAAGACAGAAAAGAAAGCAGTATGCTTTCTCCCTTAATTGGGGCTTAACAGGGTGTTGTAATACAAAGTATATATATATATATATATATATATATATATATATATATACACGCACATACATACATATATACACAGAAACATACACACACACAATTTTATATATAAAATAGCTCTGTGTGTGTGTGTATATAAAATAGCAATAGTATTTAAATGTCGCAAAGGTGCTTTTTCTGGAGGCAACTGGACTTTCTGTTTTTTTCTTTCGAAGACGTTTCGCTTCTCATCCAAGAAGCTTCTTCAGCACTAACTGGATTAACTGGTGGGGAATGTAAGGAATTATCTTCCTTGCAGACAGCTGGATATTTGCATCTTTTTATAGAATCCTTGAGGCCACTTGGAGGTTTTATCGGTGTCCTCAGGGTCACCTGAGTGGTGCAAATGGTTCCTGTAGCCTGCAATTTTTCTGGAAATCTGTTGATACTCCCACCTCCTTCCAAGGGTGTTCATCCCAAATTGCATAGCTAAAAGACTGTAGAGATTATTAGGCATCCAGAAACGTCTTCCAAGAAAGAAAAAAAAAACCAAGAAAAGTCCAGTTGCCTCCTGAAAAAGCACCTTTGGGGGGCAGCCACGACCCAAAGGTGACTGAGGATCTCTACACACAAAGGCCTTCAAACTTGGCAAGTTTAAGACTTGTGGACTTCAGCTCCCAGAGATTCAACCTGGAAATAAGGAGGAATTTCCTGACAGGGAGAACAATCAACCCATGGAACAGAAGTTGCCTTTGGAAGTTGTGGGAGCGCCATTACTGGAGGCTTTCAAGAAGAGATTGGACTCTGTCAGAAATGGTGTAGGGTCTCCTGCTTAAGTAGGGGGTTGGACTAGATGACCTACAAGGTCCCTTCCAACTCTGATTATCTGTTATTCTTGAGAAATGTATCTTTTTTCTTTTTATGTACACTGAGAGCCTATGCAGCAAAATCAAATTCCTTGTCCAAATCCCACTTGGCCGATAAATTCATTCAACTAGGGTTTGAGTTAATACCACTCTATAAAGCCTTAGTAAGGCCACACCTAGAGTACTGCATCCAGTTTTGGTCACCACACTATAAAAAAGATGTTGAGACTCTGGAAAGAGGGCAGAGAAGAACAAGCAGGATGATGAGAGGACTGGAGGCTAAAACATACGATGAACAGTTGCAGGAACTGGGCCTGGCTAGTCTAGGGAAGAGAAGGACCAGGGGAGACAGGAGAGCAGTCTTCTAATATTGGAATGGAGAGGGAGAGAAAGAAAAGGAAAGAGAAAGGAAGGAAGGAGAGAAAGAAGAAGAGAAAAAGAGAACAAAAAGGGAGAGAAAGAGGGAGAGAGGAGAGAAAAAAAGAAAGAGGGAGAGAAAGAGAGGGAGAGAGAGCAAGAGAGAGCGACTGGAGGCTAAAACATGCGATGAACTGTTGCAGGAACTGGCTAGTCTAGGGAAGAGAAGGACCAGGGGAGACAGGAGAGCAGTCTTCCAATATCTGAGGGGCTGCCAGAGAGGAGGAAGGGGTCAAGCTATTTTCTAAAGCACCTGAAGGCTACACAAGGAACAATGGATGGAAACTGATCAAGGAGAGATTCAACCTGGAAATAAGGATAAATTTTCTGACAGGGAGAACAATCAACCCATGGAACAGAAGTTGCCTTCGGAAGTTATGGGGGCTTCATCCCTGGAGGCTTTCAAGAAGAGACTGGACTGCCATTGGTCAGAAATGGTGTAGGGTCTCCTGCTTGGGCAAGGGGTTGGAGTAGATGACCTACAAGGTCCCTTCCAACCAGGAGTGTGGTTCAAATTTTTAACAACTGGTTCTGTGGCGTGACTTAGGTGGTGGGCGTGGCTTGGTGATCATGTTATTGGCTGGGTGTGGCCAACTCAACATTACTCACATCAAGGCTAGTTTCTCCTTGCCTGGCCTCTCATGACTGTGGG
The DNA here is from genome assembly GCA_023653725.1 of Bungarus multicinctus. Lineage (NCBI taxonomy): Eukaryota > Metazoa > Chordata > Lepidosauria > Squamata > Elapidae > Bungarus > Bungarus multicinctus. Next base: position 4,513,188 of record CM042845.1, read on the forward strand.
GATGCTGCAACAGTCGTAAGTGTGAAAAACGGTCATAAGTCACTTTTTTCAGTGCCATTGTAACTTGGAATGGTCACTCCACACAAGTAAAGTACCAGCAAAGGAGGGGAAAAAAAACTCCAGAGAAGTTCCTGAGACAGGAAGTCTAGTCCTGCCAAGAACGTAATAAGGGTTAATGGAGAGGCAGTTTCTGTAAGCAACACCAGAATGTTTCCTTCCCGCCTTCCTTACAGGGTTAGGCCAGTAATTTCTTCTAACAACTGGTTCTCCAAACTGCTTAGAACATTAACAATCGGTTCTAGCAAATAGGGGAGAACTGGTAGAATCCCACCCCTGCTTCCAACTCTGATTATCTGTTATCTAAGTTAAGCTACGATGGGGCCGGGCTTTGCACCATCTCACCAGCTGTCAATCGCAAGTCATCCAGGGGGAGACTCCCAAGTGGGGTTTAGGGAGTTGTGGGAAAGCAGCATTTTTGGCACGGGCTTGCAAAGATACACACACACACTCCTGTTGTGCATCTTTGCAGTTTTGTGTAAAAAATGGACACCCCCCCCTTCCTCCTCCTCCTCCTCCAGCAACAATGAACAGATAAATAAACAAAAGGCAACCCAGTCTTTGCCATCCAAAGCTCGCCTTCCTTTTTTTTCCTCTTCTCTCCCCGATTCGCGTCCGGGATTGCTCTGAGGCGCTGCTTCCCATATGGAGGGGGTTTGAGCGACAGCCTCCTCCTATGCGGAGGGACTGACATCACGGCCGAAGCGGACGCGAGAGAGAGAGAGAGAGAGAGAGAGCGAGCGAGTCCAGCCGGCCACCAGGTTGCGAATTGCGGTGCGGGCGGCGACTGGACACACAGCAATCCTCCCAACCTCCCCTCTATTACTGCTGTGTAAACGGAGGGGGGGGGGCACAGAGAGAGAGAGAGAAAGAGAGAAAGAGAGGGAAAGCAAAAGTGATTTTGTCTTTTCGGAGCAGAGAAAGCGCCCGGCGACGTTGGGAAAGTGCAGGAGAGAAATTTCCACACACCCCCCCGCCAACCCCCAGGAACCGCCGAGCTGGGAAAGGATCGGGTTTTTTAAATTATTATTATTATTTACCCGGGCGAACTTTTGCAACCCAACCCATCAATCTGGAGAACAAAGTGCCCGAGCAGGGAGGCCAGCTTTGCTGCTTAGCCCTGGAGGGTCCCGCTGGGTGAGTCTTTTTTGCGGGGGGGGGGGGGGAAGCAGAGGAGACAATGCTGGGGGGGGAGGGGGGTGAAGGCAGCATCTTCCGGCCAGTCTGCACTGGGATGAGGAGGGGGTCGCGCGTTGGATGGATGGATGGATGGATGGGGGGGATGATGCACAAGCGCCCTTTGCAAGGCAAGAGGCTTTGTTGCAGGCTGCGGAGGTCCCCCTCCTCAACACACACGCACAACACACAGAGCCTCCTTCCTCCGGAGGAGGGCGATCAAGGCCAGCCCCTCCAGCTTGAGCTTCATTCCCCCCATCCCAGACCTGGGGGGGGGGGGGCTCCCCGGCATTGCATCAAGGGGGAAGAGCGGAGCCCAAAGCCGCCGTCTGCAGCCATCCATCATCTGGAGCCCTGGGGCGGGGGGGGGGAGAGAGAGGAAAAGCACCGCATTGAAGTGGGGGGGGACACGGAGGGGCGTTGCTGAAGTACCTGCCCCACTGTTGGGGCTGCGGGATGGGGTGGGGGGGTGGGGGGCGAAGAGGAGAAGAAGGGAGGCAAAGGCGGGGTGGGGTGAGGGGCTCGCTTGCGCGTTGCGGCTGGGAGCGGAGAGGCGCGCCGCTCTCCCTCCCCGCTGAGTGGGGACGGTGTGTGTGTGTGTCTGTGTGTGCGGGGGGGGGGGGGTTATTTAAGGTGACTGCTCAGCGCCAGACGAGCGCAGTCCCCGGCTGCTGCCTGCACGACGCCCCCCTCCCTTCCACCCCCGCCCCCAAACAGCTCCCTGCACCTTTGCTGATTGTGCAAATTGGCCAGATAGCCTGGGATGGAGACTGTGAGGGTGTTTGTGTGTGTGCGCGTGTGTGTGTGCAGATGTCATCCTAGGGGGGGGGTAGGAAGAGCAAAGGCAGGTAATATCCATCCCCTCTCCCCTTGCTCCCCTCTCCTCCCCCTGACTCATCCTCCTGCTTTCCCCAGGATGGAAGCAATCTGGGCCATGCTAGCAAAAAGCATCCCATTGTTAATATGATCATAATAAGGATGCTTAGAGATGGCACACACACACACACACACACACACACACACATACACACGTTTCCTGCCCTTCCTTAAATCTCTGGGCATGGAGGGTCCTCTTCTCTTCCCCCCCCCCAAAAAAAAAAAACCCACAAACAACCCCGTCCCATCCCTCTGTCCAAAGAAAAGGGGGACATCAAAATATAGAATAGAAATAGAAAAGAAATAGAATAGAATAAAAGAGCATAAAACAGAAATAGAATAGAAATAGAAATGGAAAAGAAAAGGGAATAGGAATAGGAAAAGCATAGCATAGAATAGAATAGAATGCAGAATAGAATTCTTTTATTGGCCAAGTGTGATTGGACACACAAGGAACTTGTCTTGGTGCAAATGCCCTCAGTGTACATAGAATAGAAATAGAATAGAATGCAGAATAGAATAGAATACAAATAGAATAGAATGCAGAATAGAATAGAATTCTTTTATTGGCCAGGTGTCATTGGACACACAAGGAACTTGTCTTGGTGCAAATGCCCTCAGTGTACATAGAATAGAAATAGAATAGAATGCAGAATAGAATAGAATACAAATAGAATAGAATGCAGAATAGAATAGAATTCTTTTATTGGCCAGGTGTCATTGGACACACAAGGAACTTGTCTTGGTGCAAGACAAATGCTCTCAGTGTACATAAAAGATACATTCTCCAAGAGTCAAGAATCATCAGGTACAACACTTAATAATAGTCATCGGGTGACAAAATGTGACGCTTTTTAGATCAGCTTGAATCGGGATGGAGGGTATGTGTTACCTTGAGTCCATTTTTGATAGGCCAAGTTAGGAAGCAGGGAGAGGGAGGGGAAAGGAGGGGAAATGAACAGGGGAAGGAGAGAAGTGCTTGTAAATAAATAATGGCGCTTTATGGGTTTGGGGTTTGACCTGGATTTTTTATAGCCGCAGCTGCTGGCAGGAAGCGAAGGGAAACTCAGCTGGTCTTGGCTAATATCCTGGGTCTTTGAAAACCTCTTGGTTGCAGGAAAGGAGGCACTTTTAATGCAGCAACATCTTCTGCTTTGTTCCAAATTCTTTTTTGGGAATTGCTCCTTGCTGGGTTTTAAGGCCCTCAGCCCTAATTTTTTTCACCCAGAGAAAAGAAATTTGGCAAAGGTTAAGATGGCAGAATCCTGACTTCCTAGCGTTGATGTGAAGGAGAGATCTCGCAACCTCCCTGTTGCATGAGTTCAGGAGCAGAGAGGAGGGTTTCCGCTGGGCACCTGAATGAGTTGCTGTTCACTCATCCGATGGCCTTTTCCCAGGGCGGTTTTTTTTTTCCTCCTGTCACATCTCCAAGTAATGCAGGGAAATTACTTGGAAGAATTTGCTGATGGCGCGTTCACAGATATTCTGGTTCTCAGCTAGCTTTTCTGCCCAGCTTGGCTTTAAATTATAAAATATCACATATTATAAGTATTGATTGATTAGTTATGCCCAGGACAAAGATGTTAAGCTTAATGCTTAATCTCTGGAAATCCACCTTGGTTCTGGACAACTGGGGAGAATCTGTGGGGTCTTCTAAGCGAGAGTTTAAGACTGATTTTATAGTATTCCCCGCCTCTCTCCAGTTCTTGCTAGCATAACTGGTGCACTGGAATGGCACATTTCTGGAAATGTTTCTGCTGGCAGATTCCCAGAAAGGGAATCTAAATGATAAACTACAGCAATGCAGCGGGTTCGGACAGAGGATCCGTTCAGAATTTCATCCTGGAGGTCATCTAGTCCATCCCCACTCCTTAAAAGATTTGATGGAACCGATTGGTCGTCTTCAAGGGAAAGAAAGAAACCCAATAAAATAAGAGGCTGCTGGAAAATGTCCAGGGTTGTAGCCAGTTACACTCCGAAGAGGTGTTGATTCATCAATACAGGTAGACCTCGAGTTACGGCCATAAGTGAACCCCCCCCAAATTTACATTAAGTGAAACATTTGTTTTGCCCCACGTTACAACCTTTCTTTGCCACAATTGCTAAGTGAATCACTGCAGTTGTTGAATTAGTACTGTGTTTCCCCGAAAATAAGACCCTGTCTTATATTTTTTTGCCACCAAAAAAGGCACCAGGTCTTATTTTCGGGGAATGTCATCCATTGACTAATCTCACTTGAACCTGTCGCCCCCGGCCTCCTTTTTGCTGTCAGAGGCCTTCAAGAATTACTTCTTCTGCAGCAGGCAAGGCTTTCCTGAAGGCCTCTGCAGGCGATAAGAGCTCTGGATCGATCCTGAGCTTTTGTTCTCAGCTACAGAGGCCACCTTGCTGGCTGCAGAATAAATGGGTCAGCGAGGCAGGTGTCGGGATGTGCGAGACCTGGCTACAACTGTCCAAAGGTAAGTAGTAGGGCAACTCCATGCCCGCCATCCCCACTCTAGCTTAATTTTTACCTGTGCACTCTGGAGTGGATCTTAATTAGGGCTTATTTTGGGGTCAGGGCTTATATTGGGCTCATGTGTAAAAATCAAGCTAGGACTTACTTTCAGGGTAGGTTGTGTTTTCAGGGAAACAGGGTAACACGGTTGTTCAGCAAATCTGGCTTCCCCATTCATTTTGCTGGTCAGAAGTCTTGCAAAAGGGGAAATCACGGTGACCCCAGGATACGGCAACCGTCGTAAATATGAACCAGTTGCCAAGTGTCCGAATTTTGATTGTGGGGATGCTGCATTGGTCGTAAGTGTGAAAAATGGTCATAAGTCACTCTTTCCAGCGTCGTTTGGGTTGCTTTGAAAACACACTTCACACTGAATGAGCTGTTGTAAGTTGGGGGACTACCTGTATTCCAATATTTATTCACCAATTCTCCTTTTGCTTGGAATGCCTTCTGTTTTATTTTTGTGCAAAGTTTGCTTCATGTTTATGACTTCAACCGGAATCTGTCCAGTCCCACACAGTCCCTGCTTGACTATAGAAGCAGGTTGCTGTGAGGGCCGAAAAACACATGCACATCAAATGTTATTATTATTTTTGGGTAGAATGCAGAATATTATGGAAAGGCTATCTGGTTAAATTCTAGCTGTGAGGAACCCCTGCCAGGTCAGGCCTGCAATTCCTGCATTTGTGCTTTGCCAAAATGCCACGATCTCCGGCCCATGTGGATTTGAGGCTGGCTTTGCAGCCCTCTGAAATGTTGGTTGGAACTTTCTTTCAGCTGTTTTTGGAAGCTACCTGTATTAGCAACCAGATTAATCTTGGTCTTTGCGTCATGTTCTTTTTCACAACTGGAGCTATTTTTAGGGGAGCTGGAGGGCTACAAAGAAAAGGAGGGAACGGAGGAGTAGGAGGGGAAGGAGGAGGAGGAGAAGGAAGAGGAGGAGGAGGAGAAGAAGAAGAAAAGGAGGAGGGGGAGGAGGAGAAGGAGGAGGAGAGAGAAGGAGAAGGAAGAGGAGGAGGAAGAGGAGGAGGAAAAGGAGGGGGAGGAGGAAGAGGAGGAGAAGGAAGAAGAGGAGGAGAAGAAGGAAGAAGAGGAAGAAAAGAAAGAAAAGGAAGAGAAGAGAAGGCGGAAAAGGAAAAGGAGGAGGAAGAGGAGGAGAAGGAAGAAGAGGAGGAAGAGGAGGAGAAGGAAGAAGAGGAAGAAGAGGAGAAGGAGGAGGAGGAGGAGGATTTTATTACCATTTTAAGTTTTCCACTCTTTTCTCTGTTTTGCTGTACTTCAAAGGAGAGGAAAAGAATCTTAATGTTATATGCAGTTGAGATGAGTATTTAAGAATAGACAGTCCATGACTTAACAGACACCATTTGGGCCGGGTTGCTAAACAAGGTGCTTCTTAAGTGAATCACGCTTGATTTTATCACATTTTTTTGCCGCGGTTCTTAAACAAAGAGACTGCAGTTGTTAAGTGAATGATGCAGTCATTAAGTGAATCTGGCTTCCCCTATTGATTCGGTTTGTCAGAAGCTGGCTGGGAAAGGCACAAATGGTGATCACATGACCCTAGGGATGGTACAACCATCATAAATACATGTTGGTTACCAAGCATTGTCAGCCCCGAAACGGCCAGCCGCGAGTGATTCAATCACGTGACCATGGGGTACTGCAGTAGTTGTAAGGGTAAGGACCAGTGTAAGTCCTTTTTCTCAGTGCTGTTGTAACTTGGAGCAGTCGCTAAACAGATGGTTATAAGCCGAGGAATATCTGTATGGTAAAGAAATGAGTTCAGCACCTTGGAGAGCTCCCAGAGGTAGAGATGTTGCTCTCCTGAAACCCTGAATGAATTCTTCCATTCCCTGTTTTTAACCTGCATTGTTACCTTCTGGCATAGTTGCGTGTGGCCCGAATGATTCTCACCGGCCTTGAGGTTCAACCAGGAGCCCAGATGATCACTGAGACATTTAGGGCCTTCTTCCTAGAACAAAGCCTAAGAGGGAAAGACTCTTAAACAAAGGCCAGCCTGCGATGTTTCTCCTAGTTTAAGAATTTGTACAGATTAACCCCCTCCCCCTGGAATCCTTACCCCTCCAGTTTTCTCCCGCCGCCACAGTCCTTCTCAAGCCTTCATTACCCAGCCGGCTGCGTATTGGGCCTCCCCCGCAATCCTAAAGGATGCAGACACGATTGCACGATTCATTGACAGTTGCGTAGGGAGCTGTCGGGAGCTGTTTCCGCTCTTTCGCACGCTCTTTCCCACCCCCTCCTTCCAGATGGGAGTCCCCACTCCACTCCTGCCTGGCAGGAAGCTCCCACCTCTGCTTCTCTGGGCATTTTCTCTGCCAAAGGCTTACACTCTGCAACGGCCTGGCACCCGCCTATCAATCAGAGGCAGGGATGGGAGACAGGCCATGGGTGGGTAGAGGGGTGATGATGCTTCTTTCCTTCCCCCTATGATGCGAGAGGGTTGCTCTTCAGCAAATTCACATCCTGCTTTTTTTTTTTTTTTGCCAGAATAAGCAAAAAAGAGATTCCTCTCCCTGGGTGTTTTATTTTTTAGCTGCACGGTGCCCCTTGCAGTCAATGGGGCGTAGGGATTTGGGAAGGGGTCTCATCCTTATGCACCTGACTTGGTGCCAGGATGCAAGCCGGGGTAGATCTAAAGCAAACTTGCTGGGGTACTTTGTCACAATTTCTCTTATTGGAGCATCTTGTTTCACGCACACCTTGTATTTTTTCAATTGAATACGTCTAAAGAGGAGAGGAGAGGAGAAGAGAGGAGGATAAGAATAGGAAAAAACATAGAGTAGAATAGAATAGAACAGAATAGAATAGAAGAAAGAGAAGAAAAGAGAAGAGAAGAAAGAGAAGAGAACAGAATAGAAGAAAGAGAAGAGAAGAAAAGAAAAAGAACAGAACAGAATAGAATAGAAGAAAGAGAACAGAATAGAACAGAAAAAAGAAGAGAAGAAAAAGAACAGAGAATAGAAGAGAACCAAACAGAATAGAATAGAAGAAAGAACAGAATAGAAGAAAGAGAACAGAACAGAATAAGATAGAATAGGATAGAATTCTTTTTTGGCCAAGTGTGATTGGTTCTGCACTGGGGTCTCCCTGCACCCCTAAAACACCCCGTGCTCCATTGAACGATCTGCATGTTCGTTTAGCAATTGCTTTGGGGAAAGCAGGGATTGTGAGTAGTGGAGGGACTCAACCAGTATAACAGCCAATTTGGTGAGCGTGCGCACACTGTGCATTTGAAACCAGCTCTAAAACTTACCTTCTACTGCAGCCCCGGTGAGTAAAACAGCTGAAGTGCGGCAATCCGCTCTGCCACGCCTACAGCTGGGCTTCAAACAAAGGTGTCAAGTCAAAAATAGGTGTCAACTCTTTTAGAGTTGTGAGCAGAAAGGGAGTGGGGGGGGAGTAATACATACCTTAGATAATTGCTAGGCAGCCGAAGCTTCTGGCACGCAAGATTATTAATGGAGAGCATGATTGATGACTCTTGGCTATGGATGTGTCCCACTGGAGAATATACATCCAGGGTCAAGGTTGAGATGAATGATGTGTCTCAGAGTCAGCTGCACCCAGGTAACGCCGGCGTGTTCACTCCTAATAAATGATTTTTTTAAAACTGTGAGAGATGCGGCTAGAGACTCATGATTCGAATGGGGGTGGATTGTCGGAGGCCTGACGAAAGCAAATAGAGGACAGACTAGTGCAGAGGTGGGTGGGTGGGGCCAACTCATTGCCGAAACTACCGGTTCTCCCGAACCGGGCCGTACCGGCTGAATCCCACTCCTGATGATTGTGGATCATTCTGTGAAATGCTTCATGACCCTCGACCCAGGATGGTAATTGGTCGAGGACTTGACTGGAATCTTAATTTCTGCAGAGAGGCCGAAAGGGCGTTGCCGCGAGCCAGGAGTGAGCCGGCTGCCGCCATGGAGAACGGGATGCAGCTGCTCAACCGGGATGGCCACAGCATCTCCCACAACTCCAAACGGCACTACCACGACGCCTTCGTCTGCATGAACCGCATGCGGCAACGGGGCCTCCTGTGCGACATCGTGTTGCACGTGGCCACCAAGGAAATCAAGGCGCACAAGGTGGTGCTGGCCTCCTGCAGCCCCTACTTCCACGCCATGTTTACAAGCAAGTATCTGGGATAGGGATGGGAGCGAGGGGATCTCCATCTAGAGCAGGGGTTGCCAAACTTTTGGGACCCCAGGAACCACCAAACTCATAATTTTAAATCCCACGGACCAGAGACCCTGGGAAAATCCCCCAAAAAGTCTGCAAGAAAATTCCCCACCCCTTTTTCCTACCAATCGATCATTCTTTATTTGGGGAGCTGCTCTTCCGGTTTTTGGTGCTCCCACGTGTGCACACCGGGGGGGCTGCTCTTCCGGTTTCCCCCTTGCGCACGGGCTCCCATTTCGGCACTCGTTGCCGAAAAGGTTTGCCAACACTGCTCCATTTCAGATAAATCGTTGTCCAATTTGTTCTTAAAAGCCTCCAGTGATGGAGGAAAGTCATTCCACTGATTTATTGTCCTCATGTCAGGAACTTTCTCCCTAGTTCTAAGTTGCTTCTCTCCAGGGGTGGGATTCAATTTTTTTAACAACCGGTTCTGTGGGCGTGGCTTGGTTGGTGGGCATGGCTTGGTGGTCATGTGACTGGCTGGGTGTGGCCAATTCAACATCACTCACATCGAGGCACGCATCTCCTCGCCCGGCCTATCATGACTGCGGGGATGCTGCAACAGTCGTAAGTGTGAAAAATGGTCATAAGTCACTTTTTTCAGTGCCATTGTAACTTTGAATGGTCACTCCACACAAGCAAAGTACCAGCAAAGGAGGGGAAGAAAACTCCAGAGACATTCCTGAGACAGGAAGTCCAGTCCTGCCAAGAATGTAGTAAGGGTTAACAGAGAGGCAGTTTCTGTAAGCAACACCAGAATGTTTTCTTCCTGCCTTCCTTACAGGATTACCCCAGTAATTTCTTCTAACAACCGGTTCTCCGAACTGCTTAGAATGTTAACAACTGGTTCTAGTGAATAGGTGCGAACCTGTAGAATCCCACCCCGGCTTCTCTCCCTGATAAGTTTCCATCCATTGCTTCCTGTCCTGCCTTCAGGTGCTTTGGAGAATATTGGAAGACTGCTATCGTCACCCCTAGTCCTTCTTTTCATTAGACAAACCCAGTTCCTGCAACTGTTTTTCATAGTATTTAAGGAAGGTCTATGCAGCTCTCATGAAATCTATACAGTTTTTTTTTTTAATTTATTGGCACAGATGAGATGAGTGAGAGCCGTCAGACGCATGTCACGCTCCATGATATTGATCCACAGGCTCTGGAGCAGCTGGTCCAGTATGCCTACACTGCTGAGATCGTGGTGGGAGAAGGGAACGTCCAGGTAAGAATGGATCCATCCAGCAAGAATTCATAGTGGGCTAACAATGCTTTTGGCAGAAGAGCACTGTCAGGCATGCTCCAGTAGGATACCTTAGGAAAGAGAGATCCTCGACTCCATTTGGTTGAAGCAAAAGGTTCTTTTGCTAAAAAAGAGGTTGGTTGCAGTAAAGTCAGGCTAGATCTGGCTCAAAAGTTACAGAAAGGTTTCCCCTCATCCCAGCCCTCCACCCCATGACTGTCTTCAGCCAATCGGAACTCGCCGAAGTGGTGTTTGGGGGGGGGGTCTTTCTCAGGGTACCTGGCCTTGGATTCCGGTACAAACCGATTCCGAGCTTCTCTCCTCTTTATCACAGGTATCTTCAAAAATTAGAGGCTTTTCCACTGAGCTTAGACAGAAGGTACAGCTTCTTGAAAATTATATATATATAATTTGCTATCTATCTATCTATCTATCTATCTATCTATCTATCTATCTATCTATCTATCTATCTATTTATTTATCTATGATAGATAGATAGATAGATAGATAGATAGATAGATAGATAGATAGATAGATAGATAGATAGAGATGATAGATAGAATATATACATGTATGTATGCAGGGGTGGCTTTCTACCAGTTCTGTCCACCTCTGTAGAAATGGTAGTTCTGAAGAGCAGCAGACATAGAACCGGTTCTATGTCTGCTGATGTTTTTGCCCACTTGCCCACCGGGGCTCTCACCTGACCTTTATTTCCTGATTTTTCAACTTCAGCTGCCGTGCAAGGCACAACTGCAGTTTAAAAAGCAGGAAAAAAGGGCTTTTTGAAAGGCTGCTTCTCTGCACGCAGCATGCTGATGACAATCTACAGGTGCGCGCCTGGCAGCGTGCAGGGAAGCACATCGTAAATCACCGAACCTCGTAAATGCCCGAACTGGTAGTTAACCCTGTCGGATTCCACTCGCGTGTATGTGTGTGTGTGTGTATCTAGAGAGAGAGAGAGAGAGAAGAGAGAGAGAGAGAATTATATATATAGCAAACAGAATGTTTTAAAGTACAAAGACAGACTATTTAAAGCTACAATGATAGAAGGAAGAAACAGGCATGTTGTAACCACCTAATCAGCCACATAGTTTTGGTCCTTCCCCAGTGTGAGATCTACATTGTGGATTGTCTGTGGAACTCCTGGCCACAAGAATGCAACCAAGAGTCTCTCTCTCTCTCTCTCTTCCTCCCAGACATTGCTTCCTGCAGCCAGCCTTCTGCAGCTGAATGGGGTACGGGATGCCTGCTGCAAGTTTCTCTTGAGTCAGTTGGACCCCTCCAACTGCCTGGGCATCAGGGGTTTTGCAGACACCCACTCCTGCAGCGATCTCTTGAAATCGGCGCATAAGTACGTCTTGCAGCACTTTGTGGATGTCTCCAAGACGGAGGAGTTTATGTTGCTGCCTCTCAAACAGGTGAGATTGGGGTGATGGGTGGTGGCATCTAGGTGGAGGTAAAAGGATATCGAAGAACCCAGCACATGATATTATATTTTATGATATTATATTTTAGCGTGATATTATATTTTAGCATGAGACAGGAGGTACCCACAGAGGTATGGGTGTATTTACTGTGTTTTTACACTGCCAGGAATCCACAGGACTTATAGTAGATTCTGGAGTTAGAGTTGTGTTTCTCTGCTCTGTCCCTCTGAGAAAAAGTCTCCAGTCTGAAGGAGTGGAATTCCCTCTTAACATTCCAGGCTGAAAGAGAGAGAGCCATTGCTCAGAATTGTCTTTGTCTGAGGCAATTCTGTCCTCTCTGATGCATTGCTCGGAATTGTCTTTGTTCAAATCAATGCCATCCTTGGATCCAAGAAGACTCGTTGCTCAGAATTGTTGAGGTCAATTCCATCCTCTTGGATCCAGGTGGACCAGTTGTTGTGAATTGTCTTTGTACAAGTCAGTTCCATCCTCTTGGATCCTGGTTGAACCATTGCTCGGAATTGTCTTTGTTCAAATCAATGCTATCCTTGGATCCAGGGAGATTCATTGCTTAGAATAGTTGAGGTCAATTCAACCCTCTTGGATCCAGGTGAGCCAGTTGTCTTGGTACAAGTCAGTTCCATCCTCTTAGATCCAGGTTGAACTATTGCTTGGAATTGTCTTTGTTCAAGTCAGTTCCATCCTTGGATCCAAGAAGACTCGTTGCTCAGAATTGTTGAGGTCAATTCCATCCTCTTGGATCCAGGTGAGCCAGTTGTTGTGTATTGTCTTGGTACAAGTCAATTCCATCCTCTTAGATCCAGGTTGAACCATTACTCGGAATTGTCTTTGTTCAAGTCAATTCCATCCTTGGATCCAGGGAGATTCGTTGCTCAGAATTGTCCTTGTTGAGGCCATCTTCTTGGATACAGGGAAACCCACTACTCAGAACTGTCTTGGTCCAAGCCAATTCCATCCCCTTGGATCCAGGTTGAACCATTGCTCTGAATTTTCTTTACCCAAGCCAATTCTCTCCTCTCGGTTCCAGGTTGATCCATTGCCTATAATTGTCTTTATCCAAGCCAGTTCCATTTTCCAGGTTGACCTGTTCTTCAGAAGTGTCTTTATCCAAGCCAATTCCACCCTCTCAGACCCGAACTCCCAAATATTCCTTTCCTTTCCTCCTGTGGGCAGGTGTTAGATCTCATCTCCAGCGACAGCCTCAACGTGCCTTCGGAAGAGGAAGTTTACCGAGCCGTCTTGAGCTGGGTGAAGCACGATGTGGACAGCCGGAAGCAGAATATTCCCCGAGTACGTTGCTTTTCGAGATAAATTGTAAGCATTTGATGAAAAGGTGGACTCCCTGGAATTACCACCTGAGCTTCGTGTTCTCCTCCTCAGTTATGACGGAGAGTCTTTCCTTAAGGCTTACAAATACATGACATCTTTCTTGAAAAACGACCCACCATTTGCCATTCCCCAAATATTGAATCTATATATATATAAGCAAAAGATCACTCATGCATCATCACAAAATCTCCAGAACCGTAAAGCCTACAAAATTCGGCACATATGTTCCTCTTGGCTTCTAGGGACTCAATAAGAAAGGATTTTTCAAAATGACCATCAGAGCATTAGTATTTCCTATATTATTATTATTAACACGCTCTGATGCTAAGGAGTTCTACTTCCCCTCCCCACCTGAAAAAAAGAAATCTCTTCCAAATGCAAAACAGAAGCAGAGGAGAAGAGTTTCAGTTTCTTTTTCACAGCACCAAGCAGCTTTAGGACAGAACAGTTGAGCTAAGCCACACCCAGGCTCCTTGCTGTCTTCTTGCTCACACAGCAAATACTGCTTCAGTTTCCAAACAACCCTCAACTCTCTCACACATGGACAGGATGCTAACCAGATGAATACCAATGGATGCTGGTAGACAGAGGCAGAATTTTCCCCCCTTATTTTCCTCCCTAAAAACTAAGTCCAATCACATTGTTTCATAGCGAAGCACAGGTGTAGAGCGAGGGTTTTTTATATGCCTTTTTGGGAAATTTCACATTAGAGGCTTTTCCTGTTTGGATCAAAATGCTTGATTCCAAAACTGGGCTTTTGGAACAATGATAAAATCAGAAATTGAAGGCTCCTGGGCCAACGGAGAACTGTTAGCTGCTCTCGAACCTGCTGCCCCAGAGACAGGTCATTCTTAGTCTGGGGGACCATGGGGGTCAGGCAGGCTGGGGATTAGGGGAGTTGTGGTTCCCCCCCACCTAAGCTGTCCTAGATGTAGTTGACCCAGTTGAAGCAGTTGAGAAAGGTTGCATGTTGGCGTCTTTCTAATTCTCTCTGCTGATTGTTGTCTTGGGAGCTGTGGTTCTTGATATTTCCCGGACTGTAGAGCTGAAAGGATCACTTGGACCAGGGGTGGTCAACCTTTTGGACCTCAGGGACCACCAAACTCATAATTTTAAATCCCGCGGACCAGAGACCCTGGGAAAAATCCCCAAAAATGTCTGCAGGAAAATTCCCCACCCCGTTTTCCTACCGATCAATCGTTCTTTATTTGGGATCGCAGGATCCCGTCTCCAGCTTCGTTCTCAGGGGGAAACAGAGAGAGAAAGAGAGACTTTGGGCTTCATGCAAGGAAAGCAGCAGAAGTCTTTCTTTCTCTCCCCCAAACTCCACCAGAAATGAGTCTTTGCTGGTGCAGCCTCTTGGAGCAGGAGGCCTTGCAGGGCCCCAAAGACTCATTTCTGGCGGAGTTTGGGGGAGAGAAAGAAAGACTTTTGTTGCTTTCTTGTGTGGCCAGGCCAGGCACATGGGGCAAGTTCCCCCCTCTGCCCTTTCCCCCCCTCCCCTCACTACCTCGTGGTGTTCGCAATGCAAGCGATGCAAGCCTTGTGTTCCCGCGGGCCATGTGGGCAGCGCAGCCTTGTGTTCCCTCGCAGCCTGGATTAATTGCAACATTTCTCTACAGACCACCAAAAATTTTTTGCAGACCATCAATGGTCCCCAGCCTGTTGGTTGGTGACCACTGACCTAGACAAACTGACCCTCCCTAAAGAGTCATCTCTCTCTCTCTCACTCTCTCAGAGAATGAAGCAGAATCGAGGAGACGGAAGCTTCTGAAGTGAAAGCTGCTGTTCTCATCCGTAGGTGGTTTCTCCCCAAAGAGCAACCAAGGCAACCACTTGGCGGATCTGACCTTGGCGTGGGAGGCCTGATTTAGCCCCTTTCTGGGTTTTAATTCTTCCCTGTTTTTATCCAGCTGATGAAGTGCGTCCGGCTTCCCTTGCTCAGCCGGGATTTCCTGATGAGCAACGTTGACACTGAACTGCTGGTCCGGCATCATTCGGAGTGCAAAGACCTGCTTATCGAAGCCCTCAAGTACCACTTGATGCCTGAGCAGAGAGCAGTCCTGAGCAACAGCCGGACCCGTCCACGGCGCTGCGAGGGGGCCAGCATGGTGCTCTTTGCTGTGGGTAAGGCCTAGATGAAGGAGCAGAGCAGGGAGGGAGGGAGGAAAAGAAAAGAGGGAGAGGGAGGGAAAGAAGGAAGGAAGGAAAAGGGAGGAAGGAAGGGAGGAAAAGAGGTAGAGGGAGGGACAGAAGGAGAGAAGGAATAAGGGGTAGGAAAGAAAAGAGGGAGAGGGAGGGAGTGGGGAAGGAAGGGAAGGAGGGAAAGGGAGAGAAGGAAGGAAGGAAAGGAGGAAGAGAGGGTAGGAAGGAAAAGAAAAGAGGGAGAGGGAGGGAGGGAGGGAAGGATGGAAGGAAGGAAGGAAGGAAGGAAGGAAGGAAGGAAGGAAGGGAGGGAGGGAGGGAGGGAGGGAGGGAGGAAAGGAGGTAGAGGGAGGGACAGAAGGAGAGGAGGAAGAGGAAGAGAGGGTAAGAAAGAAAAGAAAAGAGGGAGAGGGAAGGAGGGAGAGAAGGATGGATGGAAGGAAGGAAGGAAGGAAGGAAAGGGGAGGAAGGAAGGGAGGAAAGGAGGAAAGGAGATAGAGGGAGGGACAGAAGGAGAGGAGGAAGAGGAAGAGAGGGTAAGAAGGAAAAGAAAAGAGGTAGCTGGAGGGAAGGATGCAAGGAAGGAAGGAAGGAAGGATGCAAGGAAGGAAGGATGCAAGGAAGGAAGGAAGGATGCAAGGAAGGAAGGAAAGGTAACCCTGATATTTCTTAAAAAGTATCTGCTCTACCATTTTGGGCTGGGGAACTCTGGGGGTTGTACTCCCAGAATTCCCCAATCCACACCTCTTAAAGTTGCCAAGCTGGTGATATGCATTGTGGGAAAAGGGCCAGTGTGTGATGTACTTCCAGCCAATTTTCCCCAAGATGACAGCTACCTTGAACCTGAATGAATCCAGCCCAATTTTAAGAAAAAATATTCTCATGTTCTCCCTTCCTCTCTCTCCCTCCCTCTCTCTCTCCCTCCCTCTCTCCATCTCTGCCCCCTCTCTCTCCTGCAGGCGGAGGGAGCCTGTTTGCCATCCATGGCGATTGCGAAGCCTACGACACGCGGACTGACCGCTGGCACATGGTCGCTTCCATGTCCACCCGCCGGGCCAGGGTGGGAGTTGCGGCCATCGGGAACAAGCTGTATGCTGTGGGAGGGTAAGGAGGATTCCCCTTTACCCTGCCCCCCCCCAAAGAATAATTGGCCGCCAGGCTCCTTGAGTGGCTCCTATTTGATATTTGGATGGAATAGCTTGGGGGGGGGGGAGAACGGCAGAAGGGGAATAAGGAGGAAGACGAAGGCAGCAGCAAGATTGAAAAAGGAAAAAGGGGGCACCGAGTTACGGAAATGGAAAGCACTCAGCGACGGGTTTGGGAAGAGGAATGCAAAAGGCCTTCCGGGTATCTAAGAGATCATCTAGCTAGCAGGTCTCCTTGGAAGAGCATTTCCAAATACGGCATGGGACTCTCTCCTGATGTGGTTTTCTTTTTTTTTGTTACCTTATTGGCAGGGAGGCACAGAGAGAGACAAGGGGATGAACCAGGGAAGGGTCGTAAAAAGGTAAAAGGTTCCCCTCACACTTAGATGCTCATCGTTCCCGGCTCTAGGGGCCGGTGCTCATCTCTGTCGCAAAGCTGAAGAGCCAGCGCTGTCCGAAGATGTCTCCATGGTCATGTGGCCGGCAGGACTAAAGGCCGAAGGCTCTTGGAACGCTGTTCCCTTCCCACCAAAGTGGTCCCTATTTTTCGACTTGCATTTTTTACGTGCTTTCAAATTGCTAGGTTGGCAGAAGCTGGGACAAGGAACGGGAGCTCACTCCGTTATGTGGTGCTAGGGATTCGAACCGCCAAACTGCCGACCTTTCTGATTGACAAGCTCAGCGTCTTGGCCCCTGAGCCACCACATAGCATGGTATAGCATAGCATAGGTTAAACAGCAGAAGGAGGAATGTGTAACGTCACCAAAAAGAGAGAAGGCATTTGGCCAGAACAGAAAGTACTTTTGAACTTCAGCTCTGGGTTAGGGTGAGGAGACGTTTGTCTGTGTTCGGAATCTGTGTTAAGTTAGAATTTGAATTAAAAAAAGAAAAATCGGAGCAGAATGAGAGCCCTCCTGGATGGCCTCATAGGAACCTGAGAAACTGTGAAACAAAAGCACTCCTGGATTAATCTATCTAGTGTCAAATCTCTTCCAAGGTCATGGGGTACGGGCCAATGAAGGATCGTTGTGTAGAATTCACAGAGTTGCAGATTTACTATTGTTATTATGGTGGGGTAGGTAGGTAGGTAGGTAGGAAGGAAGGAAGGAAGGAAGGAAGGAAGGAAGGAAGGAAGGAAGGAAGGAAGGAAGGAAGGAAGGAAGGAAGGAAGGAGAAAGGGAAAGAAGGAAAGGAACGATAAATGGAGAAAAGGAAGGTGAGGGACGGAAGAAAGGGAAGGAAAGGGAAGGAAAGGAAAGAGAGAAGGAAAGAAAAGATAAATGGAGAAGAGGAAGGTGAAGGACGGAAGAAAGGAAAGGAAAGACAGAAGAAAAGGGAAGGAAAGGAAAGAGAGAAGGAAAGAAAAGATAAATGGAGAAGAGGAAGGTGAAGGACAGAAGAAAGGAAAGGAAAGACAGAAGAAAAGGGAAGGAAAGGAAAGAGAAGGAAAGATAAATGGAGAAAAGGAAGGTGAGGGATGGAAGAAAGGAAAGAAAAGAAAAGATGGAAGGAAAGGAAAGAGAAGGAAAGATAAATGGAGAAAAGGAAGGTGAGGGGGAGGGAACAAGAAAGGAAAGGAAAGGAAAAAGAGAAGGAAAGGAAATAAAAAGAGACAGAAGGAAAGGGAAAGAAAAGAAAGAAGGAAAGGAAAGAGGAAGAAAGGAAAAGTAAGAGAGAAGGAAAGGAAAAATACATGGAGAGAAGAAGGAGGGAGGGAAGGAAGGAGAAAATGGAGAGAGGGAGGGAAGAAAAATAGATGATAGATAAATAGGCAGGCAGGCAGATAGATAGATAGATAGATAGATAGATAGATAGATAGATTAATAGATAGATAGATAGATAGATAGATAGATAGATAGATAGATAGATAGATAGATAGATAGATAGATAGATAGATAGAAACATGGGTGCAGAGATACTATCCCCATAGCAAATGGGGTATCACTTGCATACCACCTCTGAACTCTGTGAATAAATCCTATTCTCTTCATATATTATATATATTTAGCCAGGGGCTGCCAGTAAGCCTTGTGGCAATGAGTTCCAGCAAACCTTTGAACTGCTGTGGAAAGGATGTACTTCCCCTTCCCCACTAAGAAAAAAGGGGAGAGGATTTTTCCACAGCAGATGGCAGCACTTGCTTTCCGAGCTGAAGCGCTGAGAAGAGCCAGCCAGCCTGGGATAATTTGGAAAGTCAACCAAAGCAGAAGCCGAAACCGAAGCGGAAGCAGGCCGGGCCAAAAGGAGACCAAAAGAACCGGGTGGAGATGCCACCAAGAGTTGGCCGTGGCTTGCCGGGGTCCTTCTGTTTTTCTTGGAGAAAAACATCTCCAGTGTCTAAATTTTCATTCTTCTTCTTCTTCTTCTTGGGCCGTAGCCGTCATCGGACTTTGGCCATCCAACCTTTATCCACAGCCGCACGGAAAAAAGGGCCGCTGAGTTTTATCCCTTCAATTTTTTGAAGCCACGATGTCCTTCTTTGGCCTGGAGGATTAAGGGAAGGAGTCCGTATTTTTCCGGGTGTCGCATCCCATGTCCAAAATATTCTAATTTTTGCCTTTTTTTTTAATGGTGTTGATGATTTCCCTTGGCTTCCCCAGGCGGCTTCTCATTTCTGATTTTGTCAAGCCGACTGATAACGTCACAGCCGCCTGTAAATCCACATTTCAAATGCTTCTCTGGTCTCTTCAAGTGGCCTTCTGTCCGAGACCAACTCTCCACTCCGTAGACAAGCCTGATTTTCAGTCCTAAGGCTTAGGCCCTGACTGCAGGAGACCTTTGTCGTTTTGAAGAATGCTGTTCCAGCTTTCTCCATCCCTGTCTTCACTCCGGTGGTCACGTTGCAGCTACCTACCTAATTTCCATTCACTTTTCCGAATCCTCTTACCAAGGTTTGCTTTGGTATGGCCCTTCTTATACTCTTTTTTTTAAAAAAAGATCTCCTTTTCTCTCCCTCCCTCCTTCTCTCCCTCTCTCCATTTCCCTTTCTCCCTCCCTCCTCTCCCTCTCCCCCTCTCCCTCCACTCTCCCTCCCTCTCCCTCTCTCTCTTCCTCCCTCCTTCTCTCCCCACTCTCCTTCCCTCCCTCCTTCTATCCCTCTCTCCCTGCTCCTCTCCCTCCCACCTGCTCTCCCTCTCTCTCCCTCTCTCAACTCTCTCTCCCCTCTGTCTCCTTCCTTCTCTCCCTCCTTCTCCCTCTCCCTCACTCCCTCTCTTTTTCTCCCTCTTCCCCCTCTCCCTCCTTCATTCCCCCTCTTTCTCTCCCTCTTTCTCTCCCTCCCCTTTCTTCCTCCCTCCCTCTCCCTCCCCCTCTCCCCCTTTCTCTCCCTCCTCCTCTTTCTCTCCCTCTCTCTCCCTCCCTCTCCCTCTTCCTCCCTCCTTCTCTCCCCACTCTCCTTCCCTCCCACCTTCTCTCCCTCTCCCCCTCTCTCTCAACTCTCCCTCCCACCTTCTCTCCTCCCTCTCCCTCCCTCACTCCCCCTCTTTCTCTCCCTCCCCTTTCTTCCTCTCTCCCTCCCCTTTCTCCCTCTCTCTCCCTCCCTCCCTCTCCCTCTCTCCCTCTCTGCAGCTATGACGGAACATCTGACTTGGCCACCGTTGAATCCTACGACCCCGTCACCAACTCGTGGCAGACGGAAGTCTCCATGGGCACCAGACGGAGCTGCCTTGGGGTGGCAGCCCTGCACGGCCTCCTCTATGCTGCTGGGGGCTACGATGGAGCTTCATGTCTGAACAGGTAAAGGGTCCTTCAGAGTTCAAGAAGGTCTACCAGGTTTCCCCATCCCAAGGAAGCTCTTAGACATTTGGAATGCTTTTACCTTTATACCCTCCGGGCATTTCCCAGCCACTGGAGAGTCAGCTGCCTTTGGAGTCAGAGATGAGTGAGGAGGAGAAATAGCTGGGGCCTGTTCCAGATCCTGCGTATGCGCAGAGCAGATAGGTGAACAATGGAGGATAATGAGCCGCGCTCGGGAAGCAAAACAAACCCCCAAATCTTCAACATTAGACTGTCTACTATTGACCTCACCCCTTTCCTCTTTAAGAGGTCTGTAGGGGGCGTGCATAAGCGCACCAGAACATGCCTACCGTCCCTGTCCTATTGTTTCTTTTTTTTCTTATTCGTATCCGTTTCATGTATTTATAACCATGCTTATACTTATACCTGTTACCTAATAATTGTTTGACAAAATAAATAAAATAAATGTGGACACTGACAGGCCCCCTCCCTGGCTGGGGAATAAATAGGAGGAAAGGGGAGTGATTTGGTTGTCGCAGGCAACAGTTTGCATTTCTGGAAAGTTTGCTCCTTGTGTGTTTCATGCCGACAAAGATTGCCTTGCCAGAACTGAGGTTTCTCTGTTTGAACTGGCTTAATTTGAGGGAGCTCACGGCCTTGCATTTATCACAATGAGCTGATAAGGACTATTGCTTCAGTTAACTGCTTGCAGGACTCTTGCCCGGATTTTCTGTTGGGGAATGCAGTTCATTCCCAATTTATAAAGAAAAAGGGGATTTTCCCAGTAGTGGGACTCAACCAGTGAGCGTGCGCACAGCGTTTGAAAACCGTCCATTTTCAGCTCTAATACGTACCTTTTACTGCAGCCCCGGTGAGTAAAACAGCCATCTGCTGTGCTGCGCGTATCAACTAAGACTGCAAAGCATGGAAATAAAGGACAGGCTAGTTCAGCAGTCACCAGTTGGTGGTCCATGGACCACTGGGTGGTCCGCGAGAAAATTTTGGTGGTCCGCAAAAAAATTATTTGCGTTTTTTTTTATACTGCACTAAATCAGGAGTCCTATAGTTTACTTTATTGTCCTTGCACCTCGTACGACGAAATTAAATATCATCTTCAGTGCACATCATGACTATGAAAATAAACACAAAACACACACATCCTTCTCATTCTATACAATTGAATTGACCCCCCCCCCCCCCCCGATATTGCATTAATATTGCACTAGACGAATTCAACAGAGCTACTGCCCTGGGATAGAAGCTGTTTTTCAACCTATTTGTCCTGGTTTTTATTATTGTCCTGTACCGTCTGCCAGATGGTAATAGTTCAAAAAAAAAAAAGAGTTCCCAGGATGAGATGGATCTTTGAGAATGTTTTGAACTTTCTTAAGGCAGCGGGAGCTATAAAGCTCTTCCAAAGAGGGGAGAGGGCAACCCATGATCTTCTGGGCAATGACTTCACCCTCTGGAGTACTTTCCTATCTGCCCCTGTGCAATTGGCAAATCATACAGAGGTGCAGTAAGTTAAGATAACTCTCTATGGTGCAGTGGTAGAAGGTCACCAGCAGTTTAACTATAACTATGACCCCTGATACATGCAGTGAACATATGTGTTGCTGCAAAGAGTCTCCTCCTTTGGGGTCTTTTTCTGCAAGTCGGAGGCAGGCAGAAATTCTGACCTGAGGTCTGCTTCAGTCTCCTGGTTGGATCTTTGGGTGAACGCTGATGGCGAAGAGTCAGAGGGCCTCGTTCCATTGGGACTGCGTCGTGGCCTGGAACTGGCTGACCATCTCAGCCCACTGAGCCTGCAGGCACCAATACCTGGGCCTTGCACTCATGCGGGTCTTCCCTCTGCTAGGACAGCCAATGCTCGTAGTCCTCAGTGAGGTGCTTCTGCTGAGCCTCCTTCTCGGTCAGATCTAATTTGAAGTGAGCCAGCTGTTTTTGCCAGCTCTTTCTCGTGAGGGGCTGCTTAGCTCCAAGAACTGCTTCCTGTTGCGGCCCTAAGGAGCCCAGTCGAGGCGAGGAGGGGCTGGAAGGGAAGGGGCGAGGTGCTCCTTGATGTGAGTGACATCGAGTTGGCTATGCCCACCCAGTCACATGACCACCTAGCCACACCCACCCAGCTGGTCATTAGGCAGATCATATTAGCGGTCCGCAGGATTTAAAATTATGAATTTAGTGGTCCCTGAGGTCCAAAGGGTTGGTGACCCCTGGACTAGGGTGGGCAGGTGGGTGGGGCCAAATGTTCGCCAGAACAACCGGTTCGCTTGAACTGGTCCAAACTGGTAGAATCCCAACCCTGGGATTTTTTTTCGCGGGGAATCTGTTTCTTGCTTTTGTGAAGGCCCCGTTAGAACATCCTGATTCTGCTGCTTTCTTTTCATATGTCCCAGTGCTGAAAGATACGACCCTCTAACCGGCACCTGGACGAGTATCACGGCTATGAGCACCAGAAGGAGATACGTCCGCATAGCAACCCTAGGTAAGTCCAGCTCTGTCATTGGAATCTGATTCTGAGGGAGAGGAGGAACAGCTGACAGGGAGTGGGAGTGTGGCTCCAATGGCTGTGGAAGAAACTGGGGAAGGGCACAGTCTGGCTGGGCATTCAGAGGAAGACCCAGGCCCAGCCCCCTCTGCATCCTAGGGCAGGCAGGGAAGAACGGATAAGGGAGCAACATGGATTATGGGGGAGAAAAAGGCCCTGATTCCCTTCATTAGCTGCAGCTGGGAAAACAGGATTTAAAGAGGGTGTTTGCGCACAGCACCTTGCTGGAAGCAAAGTGTCAGTTATCGTTGTTGGTTAAGTCTTATCTGGGTTCTGGCGTCTTCCCAACTGTGTGTGTTTCGTTATCTTTTGGAAGTCTGCAATTCCTTATCCTGCCCTGTCTCGTTAATTGCTGCAGCTGTGGTTTGTGTCGGTTGGGGTTTTTTTTATATACTTTGGGTTCAGATGGAATTTCTTCCCTTTAAAAAAATTCTTGGGAGAGTTTTTTCTCTAACTGATTATAACTGGACATTGGGGGCCAAGTTGGAGGAATTAAAGGGACTTTACCTATTTTTGTGACTTTGTTGCTTTTGTGCCACGCCCCTTTGGGTCATCATAAGCTCTTTCCCCATAAACAGCTCTCTTTTTTTAAAAGGATGGGATTTTTAGGGCCCGGGAACCAGAATGAACATAGATAGTCTTCAACTTCAACAGTTCGTTTAGTGACTGTTCAAACTTAATAATGGTACTGAAAAAAGGGACAATTTTTCACACTTAGGACCATTGTCCGTGTCAGGTGATCAAAATTCGGCTGCTTGACAACTGGTTCATATTTATGACGGTCGCAGAGTCCTGGCATCACGTGATCTCCCTTTGCGACCTCCTGACAAGTGAAGCTGACGGGGACGCCGGATTCCCCTTAACAATTGTGTTACTAACTGTGGTGATTTCGTTTAACAACTGTGGTAAGAAAGATAGTAAAATGGGGGTGAAATTCACGTCTCGCTTAGCAACAGAAAGTGTCATGCTCCTGTTGGAAACTGACTCCGAGGGAGAGGAGGAACAGCCGAAAGGGAGTGGAAGTGTGACTCTGGAGGTTGTGGTGGAGGCTGGGGAAGGGCAGAGGCCAGCTAGGCAGTCAGAGGAAGAGCCAGGCCCATCCCCTCTCCATCCTAGGGCACGCAGGGAGGAGAGGATAAGGGAGAGACGTGAATGGAGTGGTCTATGGGGGAGGAAAGGGCCTTGATCCCCTTCATGGGCTGCAGCTGTGAGAACTGGTTAAAAGGACAGACATGCGTATGGGCCAATGCTGGAAACAAAGCATGGGAATATCTCTAGCCTGTCATTCCTCTCTGAGTTTGGCATCCTTCCCAGTGTGTGTTCCGATATCTGTGGACGTCTTCAAGCCCTTATCTTGCCTGGTTCCCTTAATTGCTTCAGTGTGGTTTGTGTTGTTTTTACTCTTTATAATTTACAAGCATTTTTAGTTTAAACGGCATTTCCTCCTTTTCGTAACTGTTTGTGGGGGAGTTTTTTTGTCTCCAGTCAAGGATATTTGGAGCTTTGAAGCAAAGTGGAGGAATAAAAGGGGCTTCATCTGTTTTTGGGACTTTGTTTATTTTGTGTCCCACCCTGGGTCATCACAGAAAGTTTGGGCTTAGTTGAGGTTGTAAATCAAGGACTACCCAGATTGATTGATAGATTGATATTTCATGTTTCTTAACTGTCTATGTCCCTTAGAAAGGGGCTCTGGGTAGTGATATTTTTATGCACAGAAGAAGAAAGTGTACAGAGAAGAGCAACAAAGATGATAAACATACAAAAAATTTCAGTTGCGGGAATTGGGTATGTCTATTTTAATGAAAAGAAGGACCAGGGGAGACATGATAGCAGTCTTCCAATATTTGAGGGGCTGCCCCAAAGAAGAGGAAGTCAAGCTATTCTCTAAAGCCCCAGAAGGCAGGACAAGAAGCAACAGATGGAAACTAACCAAGGAGAGAAGCAACTTAGAACTAAGGAGGAATTTCCTGACAGTTGGAATAATTAATCAGTGGAACAACTGGCCTCCAGAAGTTGTAAATGCTCCAACATTGGAAGTTTTTAAAGAAGAGATTATTTATTTATTTATTTGTTTGTTTGTTTGTTTGTTTATTTATTTATTTATTTATTTATTTATTTAACTTATATACCGCCCTATTTCCCTAACAGGACTCAGGGCGGTGTACAGCCACATTAAAATACGAAAAAACAATACAAAATTAAAAACTACTAAAAGACCAAATATAAAAGGCTGAGAGCTAAAAAAGAGGGCTAAAAACTAAAAACCAAACGAACCCTAATTAAAATCCCCTAAAAACCCTAGGCTAGATAGCTATTTGTCTGAAGTGGTGTAAGGTTTTCTGCTTGATCGAAGGGTTGGACTAGATAACCTCCAAGATCCCTTCTCTGTTACTCTGTTAGAAGTAATAATCTTCATTATTGAATGGTTGTGCAGTCAAGTTTTTCACGTTAAAAAAATAGCCCTTATAATCTCAAATAAAGGAACGATTAAAAGGAAAAAGACCTTAATATTAAGGTATAACAAAAACATTCAGTAAGGGGGCAGCAAGCGTTCCTTTCCCATCTCAATCACGGGCTACAATATTTAATGTCAGAAAAGTCAAGAAAGTTCCAGTTGAAGGAAACAGAAACGGAATTGTGTGTTAGGGTTTTTAAAAGCGGACCGTTGACTTCTTAGCCAAGAGCAGAGCGCTAATATTACAAAAAAGGCGATTAGAGGCAAAACCGCCTTAAATGAGAACAGTTTGATTATCCTACTTGCCTCTGTTAAACAGGTTCCCAGCTTTGACTGAAAGAAAGTTAGAGAAAAAGATTTGTGGACGTTGATTATGTTAAGAAGGGCTTGTGGAAAATACTAAGTACATCATAACTAAGATCTTCCTTTTGATATTCCTTTCCCCCCCCCCTGATATTATCAGATTTTTGTGAGAATCTAGCTCTGTTAAGGGCTGGAGGCCAGATTGGGTCCTTTGTGGACAATTTATAGAGGAGTGTATGGAATATAGAATATAGACTAACAGTGTTGGAAGGGACCTTGGAGGTCTTCAAGTCCAACCCACTGCCCAGGCAGGAAACCCTACATCACTTCAGACAAATGGTTATCCAATCTCTTCTTTAAAATTTCCAGCGTTGGAGCATTTACAATTTCTGGAGGCAAGTTGCTCCCACTGATTAATTGTTCTAACCGTCAGGAAAATTCTCCTTAGTTCTATTAAAAGACAAATTTCTTATTGCTTATTAGTTTCCATCCATTGCTTCTTCTCTTGCCTTGTCATACTTTGGAGAATGTCTTGACTCCCTCTTCTTTGTGGCAACCCCTGAGATAGCAATAGCACTTAGACTTATGAGCCGCTTCACAGTGCTTTGCAGCCCCTTCTAAATGGTTTACAGAGTCAGCCTCTTTCCCCCCAACAATCTGGGTCCTCATTTGACCCACTTCAGAAGGAGGGAAGGTTGAGTCAACCTTGAGCCAGTCGGTCAGGATCGAATTGCTGGCAGTGGGCAGAGTTAGCTTGCAATACTGCATTTTAGCCACTGGGAAGGAAGGGACGGAAGGAAGGAAGGAAGGAAGGAAGGAGGGAGGGAGGGAAGGAAGGAAGGAAAGGAAGGAAGGAAGGAAGGAAGGAAGGAAGGAAGGAAGGAAGGAAGGAAGGAAGGAAGGAAGGAAGGAAGGAAACAGCACTTAGAGTTACCGTATATACTACTTCACAGTGCTTTCCATCCCTCTCTAAGCGGTTTACAGAGTCAGCCTCTTGCCCCCAACAATCTGGGTCCTCATTTTACCCACCTCAGAAGGACGGAAGGCTGAGTCAAACCTTGAGCCTGGTGGGATTCGAACTGCCAAATTGCAGTCAGACGGCAGTCAGCAGAAGTAGCCTTGCAGTACCGCACTCTAACCATTGAGCCACCGAGGCTCTTGCCGAGATACTGGAAGTCTGTTATCATGTCACCCCTAGTCTTTCTTTCCATCCAGTTCCAGCAACCGTTCTTTATATGTTATGGATTCGTTTAATGACCACTATGCTTAAAGGTTGCCGTGGAAAAATGTTGGAAAAACACTTATGGACATATGGGCATCTCAATTTACGACCATGATGACTTACGGCCAGATTTCCAGTCTCATTTGTAGATGTAAATCGAAGACTTCCTGTAGACACTCTGGATGGGGGGCCACTGGGTGATCTATTACAAGTTGCCTCCCCCCCCTTCTTCTCCATCACAGATGGTAACCTCTACGCTGTGGGAGGATATGATAGTTCCTCACACTTGGCAACGGTGGAAAAGTACGAACCGCAGGTAAATGAGGGGGGAAGCAAAACGTGGGCCAGGATTCTCCTGCTCAGATGGCCTGAGCCCCAAGGGAGAGGTGGAGAGTTTAGACTAGAAAAGGAGGCACAGGAAGGAAGGAAGGAAGGAAGGAAGGAAGGAAGGAAGGAAGGAAGGAAGGAAGGAAGGAAGGAAGGAAGGAAGGAAGGAAGGAAGGAAAAAGATTTTAGTTTTGGGTGTTTTATTTTTTATTAAAAAATTTTTATTAAATTTTAGGGTTTTAGGGAAGGGTTTTAATTGTTTACAGCCAGGGTCTTGGTTTAATTTAGTTTTATTTTTCCACATATTTATTGTTTTAACTGTACGGCTGTGCACCGCTCCGAGTCCTTCGGGAGAGGAGCGGTATATAAATAAATATTTATTATTATTATTATTAAGGAAGGAAGGAAGGAAAAACAAAAAGGAAAGAAAAAGAAAAGAAAGAAAAAAGAATGTATGAATCAATGAAACAAAGAAAGAAAGAAAAGAAGCAGGGAGGGAGGAAAGAAGGAAGGAAGGAAACACAGGGAGGGAGGGAGGAAAAAAGAAAGAAAAAAGAAAAAGAAAGGAAAGAAAATTGAAAAGAAAGAAAAAGAAAGGAAAAAGAATGTATGAATCAATTGAATCAATGAAAGAAAGAAAGAAAGAAAGAAAGAAAGAAAGAAAGAAAGAAAGAAAGAAAGAAAGAAAGAAAGAAAGAAAGAGGGAGAAAAGAAGGGAGGAAGGAAACAGGGAGGAAGGGAGGAAGAAAGAAAGAAAGAAAGAAAGGAAAGAAAACAAAAAAGAAAGAAAAAGAAAAAAGAATGTATGAATCAATGAAACAGAAAAAAGAAAAAGAAAGGAAAGAAAGAAAGAAGGAGGAAGGGTGGGAGGAAAAAAGAAAGGAAAAAGAAAGAAAGAAGATCTGAAGAAACTCTGGATCCTCAGGTGTATCTCTTACAACTCTAAAAAAGGAGGAGAGGATTTTTTGGAAGCAGTTTTTTTTTGGGGGGGGAAGCTGAGAGGTTTTTTTCCTCTCTTAATTCTCCTTTCTCTGCCAGATCAACACCTGGACACCAATTGCCAACATGCTGAGCCGCCGGAGTAGCGCAGGGGTGGCCGTCCTGGAAGGGATGCTGTACGTGGCCGGAGGGAACGATGGGACCAGCTGCCTTAACTCGGTGGAGCGCTACAATCCCAAAACCAACACGTGGGAAAGCGTGGCCCCCATGAACATCCGTAGGTAGGGAGCAACGCCCCCAAAGATCGTGGCATCCCGACAGTTGGGTCCTCTCTACGTCCCACCAGATCTGGCCTTCTTTCAAGGCTGAAAGCGAGATCCTAAGCCCAACCAACTTTAGCAGAAGGGAGTCAGGAAACGAACAGAATTTGTTGTTCCCTACCCACCAAAGGTGGTCCCTATTTTTCTACTTGCATTTCTTACGTGCTTTCGAACTGCTCGGTTGGCAGAAGCTGAGACAAGGAACGGGAGCTCACTCCGTTCTGCGGCGCTAGGGATTCGAACCGCCGAACTGCTGACTTTTCTGATCGACAAGCTCGGCGTCTTAGCCACTAAGCCCACCGCCCCTAGCCAGACGTTCTCCTGCTTGAGGGAACTCTTAACAGTCCCTTCTAACTCCGTTCTTCTTCTTTCTTCGTTTTTTAGAAGCACCCATGATTTGGTGGCCATGGAAGGCTGGCTCTACGCCGTGGGCGGGAACGATGGCAGCTCCAGCCTCAATTCCATCGAGAAGTACAACCCGCGGACCAACAAGTGGGTGGCGGCCTCGTGCATGTTCACCCGGCGCAGCAGCGTGGGGGTGGCGGTGCTGGAACTTCTCAACTTCCCGCCCCCGTCCTCGCCCACCCTGTCGGTGTCCTCGACGAGTCTTTGACGAAGGACCGTGCCGTTCCCCACCTCGCCCGGACTGCAGCGTCTGTCGGAGCACGAAACCGGCTTGGTCCGGCCCCTCCGGAAGCCGATCTCTCTGAAGGAGGGGTGCTGCACCCGGAGACTTTTCCCGGGGAGGGCCCACCTCCAGCTCAGCTCCAAGAGAGGAGTCTCCTTAAAACAAAGACCTACTAGAGAAGAAGACGAGCGATACTCTGCGCGTCCATTGTTGATCTCATCGCAACTAGACCGATGCTGCCTGGTTCTCATAGGCCAGACTCCACAACCTTCGAGTTCCACGATTGGACATCGGGATGCCGGATCCATCTCATACAAGGGACTGGGAGATTGGTTACGGGCAAAATTCGAGGTGGCGCCATGAGCTCAGCCGATGACGCCAACCCTGGAGTTCTTCACGAAGGCGATACGTGCCAACTTGCAGAACCTTAAGCTGTGAACATCACAATTAGCCAAAAACTTCTTACCAAACCTAACAGTACACGATTGAAGGCTTGCGGGGCGGAAGCAGGCCTCTCACCTCGGTGTCTCGCGAAAGGATGCCTTATAATGCAAAAACAGGGCTGAGATGTTCCACAGGGCCTCTCCCATGTTCTCCACATCTGTAGGCCACCCATTCAGACATCCTCCTAGTATCTTTCCCAGTCTGGAGCTGTCTCCACGGGGTGGCTTAGCTCTTTGTCTGAACCAGGAAGAATTTGGTCAGTTGTTTGGTGATTTGGGAAAGGTGTGTGTGTGGGGGGGGGAATCTACTGTGGACTCTGTGGAGTTGACTTTAAGAGATTAATCAAAGTTGGAAGGGATCTTGTAGATCATCTAATCCAACCCCCCGCCCAAGCAGGAGACCCTACACCATTTCTGACAAATGGTAGTTTAATCTCTTCTTGAAAGTTTCAAGTGATGACGCTCCCACAACTACTGAGGGCAAGCTGTTCCCTTGGTTGATTGTTCTCACTGTTGGAAAGTTTCTCCTTATTTCCAGGTTGAATCTCTCCTTCTTCAAGTTCAAGATCCATTGTTCCTTGTCTGGCCTACAGATTTTACGGTTCGAGGTGTGTCAGTAGCATTTCCTTCACTGCTTTCCCCTGTTTTGAGTTGTTAAAAAGAGTTCTGATGGTGGGTGGGTGGGGGCTTTAATAATTTATTTTGCCAGCCAATCTGCTCCCTTCCGGCCTGCCTTCTCCCTATTTATTTCCCTTACTTATTATTATTTAAATCGGAGGGTTTTCAGGACAGAAAACAGCAGGGTGGTGCTTTGTTTAATCTACGGTGAGCCAAAACCGTGGCTGCAATCTACGGAAGGAAAACTTTTGTGGGGGAGAAAAAGCTATCCTGGTGGATTAACCAAGAGTGGCCTAATCACAGCCTTCCTTTTGAATGGACCAACTCAGCATCTCGTCTTTTTGGCATCGCCACGGGCCAGACTTTTGTTCCAGAGCTTTGTCCCAACAATTCCTGTCTAAAAAACAAAACAAAAAAAATTCAGAGTATTGTCTGATTTCAGAGTATTATCCTGCCAAGCCCGTTCCTTAGAAGGGAGTGTGAAACTTACATAATATTAACTGCATTATGTTGGATTTTGTTCTCAAAAGCACTAAGAAGGCGGTCGAAAAGAAATAATTCTCGTGGAGAGTAACACGGCGGCGCTTCATCGGGGAAGGATTATTTTGAAAGCAAGAAAATGCACTACGTTTGAGGACTTGCCTTGAAAAGCTTCCAGCTGTTGTACTGTTCTCTCCCTTTGGATGGAGTTTGGACTACTAAACCCAGCTTAGATGCCAGCTACTCTGCAGCGAAAAATATTGGTCGGAGGGGGAGAGATAGAGGAAAGGAAAGTTGCTTGAAGATAAGATGCCTCTGTGTATGGATGATCTCTTTGTCTGCCATTTTGGGTGCAAACAAAATGAGAATTCTGTGGGAGGCTATAACACAGAGGCTCTTTTAAGTCAGCCAAGGCTTCTCATTGGTTTTATTCTACCAGTTAACCACTTTGCTGCTTCTGTTTTTGTTTATTTGTGTGTCGGTTTATTTATTTTGTCACTGGTTTCACTGTGATAATAATAATAATAATATTTATTTATATACCGCTCCTCTCCCGAAGGACTCGGAGCGGTGCACAGCCGTACAGTTAAAACAATAAATATGTGGAAAAATAAAACTAAATTAAACCAAAACCCCTGGCTGTAAACAATTTAAAATCCTTCCCTAAAACCCTAAAATTTAATAAAAAATAAAACACCCCAAAACTAAAATCAGCCCAAGCCGACCTGGTCAAAGAGCCAGGTTTTCAAGGCACACCTGAAGGTCCCCAGGTCCGTGGCTGTCCGTAACTCCTGGGACAGGAGCTCACTGGCCCGTTCGCAACGCTGCTGGATGGGTCTGGGGCAGGTTGAATTGATCATCCAACTTGCAAGCTTCGGAGAGTCCTCATATGAATCTGCTTCAAATTGGCCCCGGGTTTTGGGAGTCAGAAGTGGGGTTTATGTATCAAGCCACAATTAAAACATGGCCTTCTATGGATCTGCTTTACGAACCGCAATTGGTGAACTAACTTCCCTAGCTGGATAAGCCACAATCAAACAGACTCTCGAATGCTTGGTGCCACATTTTGTTAAGCAAACCACAGTTATGGGTCCACTTCTTCGATACTTCCAGCCCCTATATCCGCGGCTGGGAATCCTGGGCGTTGACGTCCCGACACATCCTACCGTTCGTAAGCCATGATTTGAAAAAAAACGAAAAACGAAAACAAACCGTGGCCTGCTTGCTAGCGAGGATGAATCCAAAAGCCAACTTTGCTGGGCTTCTCTGTATCCATGATTTAGATTTATATAAGCATCGTGGCTTCGCTTCAAAGGCGTTTTCGAAAAAAAAAAAAAGGACGTTTCCAACAGACATTTTCTGTAAATTTGTATTTCTTCGCTCATCTGGCATTGTGCTCGGCCTTCCACCCAGAAACATCGTTTTGCAGATCCTGTGTGCTGTAACAGGGTGGGATTGGGAACTGTGTTATCAGGGTTCGACCCGCTGCATTCATTTTGGGAAATTTGTTTTCATAGTGTCCGTTTATTTGGTTTTATTTTGCTTTATAAGTGCCTTTACTTTGCTTTTCGGAGTCCTTCAGTGGGGCTGTCTCATCCGTTAGTGCCGGAATGGGGTAGAAAACATTTGTATCCGAAGTTGTCGATAAAATTCCTTTTCATGCTGTTACAGCGGTGTTCGGTCACTTTAAGACGCGTGGACTTCAACTCCCAGAATTCATAGCTGGCTGGAGAATTCTGGGAGTTGAAGTCCACACGTCTCAAAAGTGGCTAAGCTTGAGATACACTCAGCCAAAAGATGATGCAGCTGAAAAGCTAGGACTTCCTCCAAAGCAATATCCATTTTAAAAATCTTTCTGGTCCGCGGATCAGATATTCCCAATTTATCCTAATTACAAATCCCTAGCCAGGGATTTTTGCCCTTCTGTAATTTATCCTTAAATACCTGCTTCACCCCCCCCCCTCCTCCCCCAAACAGCTTCTGAATTCTGGGAGTTGAAGTCCACCAGTCTTAAAGCTGCCATCCTTTTTGCTATATAGTTTCGGTGGCATCTTTGCTGTTTGGAAGAGAGATACTATAAGATTGGAAAGCAAGCAAAGATGCTGGGTTTTGCAGTGATGGAGGATAAGATAGCCTTAACCACGAAGGAATTGGCAGTGGTTATCCTTTCACTCACTTTCTTGCTTCCTCCTCCCCTTAAGTTTAATTCAAAACTAGCTTTCAACTTCCCACCTGAATTGCATTACAGAACGGAGCTCCCTTTAATGACCACAATTGAATTACGGGTCGTAAAATAGGTTGCTTTATTTGGCAGCTGTCCCATTTTCCCCCCTTGGATGTTTTTTTGGGTTTTTTTTGGCTGGAAGTCAGAAGGAAAGACTGAAAACTGTCCAAAAACACCAAAAATGATGGGTCATTTTTGTGATGGTGGGATGCTGCAAACGGCCATAAATATGAACCAATTGCCAAGGCGGATGGATGGATAGGGAAGGGAAGGGAAGGGAAGGGAAGGGAAGGGAAGGGAAGGGAAGGGAAGGGAAGGGAAGGAAGGAAGGAAGGAAGGAAGGAAGGAATCCCATTTTCCTTGTCTCAGTTGAAAACTCTTATTCATGGTGCAAATCCTCAGCTTATTCACCCTAGATTGGAGATGACTTGAGGAGGGGTTTATGTGTTAATTTATCTGTATATGTGTGTCAGATTTATTTATGTGCCGTTAAAATGTCCACTTTACTTTGTGTTTCTCAATTTTTGCACTATAACAAAGGGGGGGAAGGGGAATAGCAGCAATACAAGCCAGTGTGTAAAATAAAAATAAAAAATAAAAAAAATAAATTTTTCTTGACTCTCTGACTCATTCTCCATTTTATTTTTTTATTTTTTTTTAAACCTGCCCTGAGTTTGACCCTAGAGGTTTGCTATAAAGGTAACAGCTTCCAGCCAAGGAAACTCGGTCCAAAACGGGATTAGAGGCACAGATGACTTTCCAAACATGTATGCCAGGTATGTCTGTCTGTCTGTTCGGAATGGTAAGCATGGATTGGTGACCCTGGCGGGTTGCGTGTCAAAATTCTTTGCAGGCAGAAGGATTCGGAGGTCAGGCAAGAATTTTAGCTCCTTCTAAGAGAGCTAAATTTTATACAGGTAATCGTCAAGGTACAACCATGATCAAGCCCAACATTTATGTCATGAAGTGAGGGATTTTGCCAAGTGAATTGTGCTCCATGTTGCAATCTATCTTGCCTCAGACGGCCCATCGCGGGTTTTAAACAGACTCACCAGTCTGCAACATTTGTGTGGTTTTTCTTCTCTCTAAGACAGACGTCTCCAAACTTGGCCACTTTAAAGCTTGTGAAGTTCATCTCCCAGAATTCTCCAGCCAGCCAGAATTCTCCTGAGTTGAAGTCAGTGGTGGGATTCAAAATTTTTTACTATTGGTTCTGTGGGCCAGAGGTGGTATTCAGCCAGTTCTGATCGGTTCTCGAGAACCGGTAGCGGAAATTTTGAGTCGTTCAGAGAACCGGCAAATACCGCCTCTGACTAACCCCGCCCCATCTATTCTCCGCCTCCCGAGTCCCAGCTGATTGGCTGGGTCTTCTTTGGTTGCCCTGCACAGGAGAACGGAGCTGGAAAGCAGGTTAGGGGGGATTTTGCAGTATCCTTCCCCTGCCGTGCCCACCATGCCATGCCCACAGAACCGGTAGTAAAAAAAATTGAATCCCACCATTGCTGTGGGCGTGGTGTGGCTTGGTGGGCGTGGCAGGGGAAGGTTACTGCAAAATCCTCTTCCCTCCCCACCCCACTAACCTGCTTTCCAGCTCCGTTCTCCTGTGCAGGGCAACCAAAGAAGACCCAGCCAATCAGCTGGGACTCGGGTGGCGGAGAAGAGATAGGGACGGGAGTCAGTGAGAGATGGCATTGGCCGGCTCTCCAAACGACTCAAAATTTCCGCTACCGGTTCTCCAGAACTGATCAGAACCGGCTGAAAACCACTTCTGGTTGAAGTCCACAAGTCTTAAAGTTGCCAAGTAAGGCCAACCGTTTTTGTTATTTTTTTTTTTTTTCTCAAAGCAAGATGAAGAAAGGCTCTGTGTGACTCAGAGGCTTGCGTTCCTGTTTCTGCTGGAAGATTCGCATGCAGAGGGGAAAATGTTGATGCAAATCACGCTGGAAAATCTATTGGGGATCGGTTAACAGAATTCTTTTTCCACCTGCTTGCATTGCTCCAGACTCAAAAACGGCTATAAATAATCATCCGTTGCATAAAGGGTGTGCAGAGAGAGGCTGTCTGGCTAACGGAGCCCTCTTTAAACAGACCCAGGAAACAGAAAATGGGTTGCAGAAGATGGCCAGGGGTAATTTTCTCGTGGACCGTGCAGAGTTTCCACCGTGGGAAAATGCAGGAAACAGGTCGCACAGTTTACCCCCCCCCCTCCCCCCCCCCCCCCCCCCGCAAAGGAATCCAGAACATTCTAGTTTCAAAGCCAGAACTCTGGCACCCATTTTGATGCCGTTTGCAAAAAGGTTCAAAGCAAACCATGAAACAGGGTGTGATAAAATGTTGTAATGACTTTGGCATCCTTCCTCCCCTTCACTTAAAAATCGTGTTTGCTGGGTGGAGAACTAAATAGACGGATGGATGGATGGGTGGATGGATGGATGGATTAGATAGGCAGGCAGGTAGGTAGGTAAGTAGATAAGTAGATACACAGCCAATGAATTTAATATAGATTAGATAGATACAGAACTGATAAATTTGATAGATTAGATAGATAAATAAATATGCAACCAATAAATTTAATAGATAGATGGACTGATACGCAGCCAATAAATTTAATATAGATAGATACAGAACTGATAAATTTGATAGATAAATTAGATAGATAAATAGATATGTAACCAATAAATTTAATAAGATAGATTGATACGCAGCCAATAAATTTAATAGATAGATATACGCAACCAGTAAATTAATAGATACGCAACCAATAAATTTAACAGATAGATTCGCAACCAATAAATTTGATATAGATAGATAGATAGATAGATAGATAGATAGATAGATAGACAGCCGATACATTAGGTAGATAGGTAAAGATGATTTTCTATTTTCTGCTTCATATTTTCTCTATCACATTGCAAGCACTTTCTGTACATTTAATATGCCTTAACATATCTCTCTCTCTCTCTCCCCATCCCTCTCTCTCTCGTGTCCAATTCTCACAGAACCCCTGCCTACACCCCTACAGTTTTCCTGGCAAGGTGTTTCAGAAGTAGTTTGCTATTGCCTCCTTCCTAGGGCTGAGACAGAGTTACTGGCTCAAGATCACCCAGGAGGCTTCGTGCTCAAGAAGGAACTAGAATTCCCAGTCTCCTCTAGCCTGACACCTTAACTATGACATCAAACTGGCTCTCAACTATATATTAGAACCTATTTCTTTCTTATACTCTATTCGTTTGAAGCAAAAATGTTATTTCCGACTATGGCTGAAATCCTGTGGCCAAGAGTTCCACGGACCAATTTGCAACTCACACACACATACAGGGATGTTCTCTTTTTTTTAAAGTTGACTCGTTGGGAGCAGCTGTCTCTACCACGTTTTGGACTGAGAATGCATTGAGTCTAATAAGTGATGTATGAATCTGGTATAAATGCTGTCTTGAGTGCGGAAAAATTGCCAATGGATTTTTATTTTATTTTTGTTCAGGCTTTGGGGTTTCTCATTGTTCAGTACAGGGGTCCCAAAACTTGGCAACTTTAAGACTTGTGGACTTCAACTCCCAGAATTCCTCAGCCAGCATAGCATTCTGGGAGTTGAAGTCCACAAGTCTTAAAGTTGCTGAGTTTGGAGGCCTCTGGTTTAATACATTATTAACAGTGTTAGTGGTGAATTCGTACAAGTAGATATAGTGTCTTCATTAACATTTGTGGGTCAGCCAAACACACTTTCTCTTTGTTGATTATTTCTCTTCAAACCCTTGGGAAGGACATTCTGCCCAACACAAAGGAAAGGAAATTCAGGTGGGCAATGCCCACATTGGAACTAATTTTAGGGAGAGAGAGAGAGAGAGAGAGAGAGAGAGAAGGGGAGAGGAAACTGAAAATTGGAACGCAGCCTGAGAATGATGGACATGAGCTCATCTTCCTCCCCCCTCCCAGGCAGTATAAATACCATATTGGATTTGGAAAAGAGAGGAAAGATAAACTTTCATGGTTCTTAAAATTAAAAAGGCTCCTTACTGTAAACTGGTTGAAGTAGAGCCGTGTTCCTCAGTGTTGGCGATTTTAAGACGGGTGGCCTCCAACTCCCAGAATTCGCCAACAAAGCATGATTGGGATCAGTGTAGTCTGAGAGGAAGCATCTATTGGGAGAAAGGATGAAGGTTTCATTTATCTGCAGGTTATTCGATCAAGGAAGGAAGGAAGGAATTTATTCTCTGTGACTGGATTTTTTGTTAAATTCCAGAAGGATTATCATTATTATTCTGTATTTCTGCTGACTTTTCCTTTCCCTTTCTTCTATTATCAATTTTCCTTCCTTCTCTCTATTTCCTCCCTTTTCCTCCTTTCCTTCCCTTCCCCTTCCTTTCCCTCTTCCTTTCCTTCCCCCCCCTTTCCTTTCTCTTCCCTTCCCTTTGCTTCCCCCTTTCCTTTCTCTTTTCCTTTCCTTCTCTTTGCTTTCCCTTCCCTTCCCTCTTCCTCCTTTCCTTTTCCTTCCCTTCCCTTCCCTTTTCTTTGCTTCCCCCTTTTCTTTCCTTTCTCTTTTCCTTTCCTTTCCTTTCTTTCCTTTCCCTTCCCTCTTTCTTTCCTTTCCTTTTATCTCCCTTCCCTTCCCTTCCCTTCCCTTCCCAATGAGCTTCTTCCTGTCCTTAAAGAAATATTCTGAAAAGCTGGGTGTTGAGTGTGCAGAAGACACCACTGACAGATGGTCCCCTTGCACATCTGGAACCACCAGTCTGTCCCAGCATCTGGGAGTGCTCAGTTTGAACGGCGGTTTCCTCCTCCCACATTTCATTCCCAAACTGCAAAGCATAATGTCTCCTTCCACGCCTGGCTTTTGATTCCATGAACCCATCCCTGTCATTTTCTTGGCATAAAAAGGGGTTCTGAAATTCCTTTCTGCTGGGCTATTTTTCCAGCTTTATGGCTAGGATCTCCTGATGGTCTCCTTTTTAAAGGTGACACAGGCCCAACCCTGCCTGTCAAGGAGCAGAGCCAGGAGTGGGATTCTACCAGTTCACACCTATTCGCTAGAACCGGTTGTTAACAGTCTAAGCAGTTCAGAGATCCATTTGTTAGAAGAAATTACTGGCCTAATCCTGTAAGGAAGGCAGAAAAGAAACATTCTGGTGTTGCTTACAGAAACTGCCTCTCCGTTAACCCTTATTACATTCTTGACAGGACTAGACTTCCTGTCTCAGGAATGGTAAAATTGATGAGTCGCCCATCTTGCAGCCCAATAACTCAACCCATTGCCTGCAACCACTTAAGGTCTTTTCGATGCTCTCAATATAAAAAGGTGGTAATTCAGCTGGTTCTGAGTGGTTCTGGAGAACCGGTAGCGGAAATTTTGAGTAGTTTGGAGAACAGGCCAATACTGCCTCTGACTAGCCCTGCCAACCCCATCTATTCTCTGCCCCCCATCGAGTGCCAGCTGATTGGCTGGGTCTCCTTTGGTTGCCCTGCACAGGAGAAGGGAGCTGGAAAGCAGGTTAGTAGGGTGGGAAGGGAAGGGGGGTTTTACAGTATCCTTCCCCTGCCATGCCTACCATGCCATGTCCACAGAACCAGTAGTAAAAAAAACTTGAATCACACCATTGCTGTGGACGTGGCTTGGTGGCCATGGCAGGGGAAGGATACTGCAAAATCCCCCTTCCCTCCCCACCCCACTAACCTGCTTTCCAGCTCCATTCTCCTGGACAAGGCAACCAAAGAAAACCCAGCCAATCAGCTGGGACTCAATGGGAGGCAGAGAAGAGATGGGGTTGGCGGGCCCAGTCAGATATTGGCAAGTTCTCCAAACGACTCAAAATTTCCACTACCGGTTCTCTAGAACCAGTCAGAACCTGCTGAAGACCACCTCTGGTTGATGCCCACAAGTCTTAAAGTTGCAAGAGAACGGAGCTGGAAAGCAGGTTAGTGGGGAGGGGAGGGAAGGAGGATTTTGCAGTAACCTTCCCCTGCCACGCCCACCAAGCCATGCCATACCCACCAAATCACGCCCACAGAACCGGTAGTTAAAAAAAAATTGAATCCCACCACTGCCCTTAGTGGGAATCATAAAAAAATTAGGCACAATGACAGACCCAACTTAACATAGATGCCAAACCTACAGCCATCCTTGGAATATTGCATCCAGTTTTGATCGCCACGATATAAAAAAGAGGTTGAGACTCTGCGAAGAGTGCAGAAAAGAGCTGCAAAGAGGATGAAGAGGCTAAAACATACGAAGAAGAATATTTGCAGGAACTGGGTACGTTTAATTTAACTAAAAGAAGAATCAGGGGTGATATTTCTTCCCCAAACCCCAAAAACTTTAACTACTATTGACCTCACCCCTTTCCTAAGAAGTCTGTAGGGGGCATGCATAAGCGCACCAATCGTGCCTACCATCCCTGTCCTATTGTTTCTTTTATTTTTCTTATATGTACCCATTTCGTGTATACATAACTATGTATATACCTATACCTATTATCTTGTAAGCGATTGACAAATCAAATAAATTCTAAAATATGAGAGCAGTCTTCCAATATCTCAGGGGGTACCCCAAAGAAGAAGGAGTCAAGCTATTCTCCAAAGCTCCTAAAGGCAGGACGAGAAGCAACGGAAACAGTGAGAACAATTAACCAGTGGAACAACTTGCCACCAGAAGTTGTGGGTGCTCCATCACTGGAGGATTCTAAGAAGAGACCAGGACCAACCATTTGTCTCAAATGATACTGTAGGGCTGGTCCTGGTCTCTTCTTCCTGCCTGGGCAGGGGGTTGGACTAGAAGACCTCCAAGGTCCCTTCCAACTCTGCTAATGCCTTCAACCAGCCTCAAAGAAAACAGAAATGTGGTCTTCCCTCAGGTTTCAATTTGTCTCTCTTGCAGGCAAAAAATTGGGGTCCTAGAGTGGGAATCGCCTCCAGTTCCCTGGCCACAAACAGCAAACCTGCTCATGTGTGTGTATATGTGTGTGTGTGTAAGTGTGTGTGTGTTGGCACGCTCGTTTGTGCGCCTGTTGTCAGTTCTCAGGAAGCCAGCGCCCGAAAGGATCCCTTGGCCAAAACGGCTGAAGGTTTTTTTCACCAAGCACACACGCCCCAGAGGATCATTCTGTCGGAGGCGGAAGTGAGGAAGCCTCGCATGACACACACACGCACACCAACAAAGCACACACCTTCTCGGTTTCGCACACGGGCGCCCGAGGGCTCCCACACGGTCCGCCTCTCTCGCTGCTTCTTCCTGCGCCGCGGGACTCTTCGCCCCGACTTGAAGATGGGGAACATGGCTTGCGTTCCCCAAGCGCCCGGCCGATTCCGATATTCCTTCTCTAGGAAGCACTCCTTCAAGAAAGAGTGAGTCTCCCGTTCAAACTCTTTCTTTCCGTCTTTTTCTCGGAAAGTTTTTCTTCTCTCTCTCTTTCTCTCCCCCTTTCTTTTCTCTTCTCTTTCTCTTTTATCTCTCTCTCTCTCCCCTTTCCCTTCTTCTCTCTGCCCCCTTTCTCTCTCTCCCCCTTCTTCCCTCTTCTCGTCCCCCTTTTCTCTCTCCATCCCTCGTTCTCCTCCTCTCCTTCTTTCTTCTCTCCCCCCCTTTCCTCTTCCCCTTTCTCCCCTCTCCCCCTTTCTCTTCTCCTTTCTCCCTCTCCCCCCCCTCCCCTTTCTCTCTCCCTCCCCCTCTTTCTCCCTCTCTCTTTCTCTCTCTCTCCCTCCCTCCCTCCCCCCTCAAAGGGTTTCGGCTGCGCGTGTCATTTCCTCCAAAGGAGCTATATCTCCCAAATGTTCGCTGTGAATACGATCCCATCAGATCGGGAGGAACGTAGTTTGACTGCAAATTCTTTACTTTAAAAAAAAAAAAAAGTTTTCTTCCGCAGAGAGAAGAAGAGAGAAAACAGAAGCGTTTCTATCACTTCTGTGGGCGTTGCCTCTTTTAAACTACGACCCTTTTAGTTGTTTCCCAAAGACTGCCTCATTGGGAAATTGGAACCCCAACTCATTCAAAATGCACCGTACCGATCTGTGAGGCTTTAGGATCCCTTGTGTTCAGTGAGGGTTTACTCCTTCAGGGCTTTTTAACTGTTGCTTAGGTTGTTCGGTTCTGTTGTAACCAACCGTGTTTTTTTCCTTAGAGGAAAAAAAAAAAAAAACCAACAACGTTCAAGTGAACCTAGAATGCAAAGTTTTGTGGTCCAAGCGCTTCTCTTGGCTTTTATAGAGACTGGCTAAAAATACACCGCTTTCTTCCCCAGATCCTTCTAAGTTATTTATAATCCCAAATATTTCCTGCAATTGCGAGAAGATTCAGAATCGCATTAGCGGATGGGAGAAGGAGGGGGGGGGGTTACAAAAGAAAATTTGTAGAAGAAAAGGCATTCTAGAAATCTTGGCTTTTCTCTTCCCTTTTAAACAGACTTGGTTTTTTTTTTCCCCTCTCCGTGTGTGTGTGTGTGTTTGTGTATCTACAAAGTTATACTCACCGCCCAAAGTTGGGTGAGTTGTAAATGTAATACCTAATTATTATTTCACAGTGTGTGTGTGTTTTTTTATTTACCTGCTTTTGCACAGCGTGGGAAAACACACACACACACCTCGACCTGCATATTCCTTGCCATACCTGACTAGTTTAATTGCACAGGGGACTGAGTGAAACTGGGAAGCCTCTTGCAATTCTGAAGCTTGTCCATTTCCACTGGAGGACCCTGTTTCTGTTTTAGCAAACAGCAGGGCAGCGTTAAAAGAGCAATGTTGACCATTTCCTTTTTTCCTTTTACGAAACTCCACTTGCTCCGATAAAAACCCCACAAAAACCTGTCAGTTGTCGTTGGGCCTTCTTGTTATTTTACTTCACCCCATCCCCCATGAGAGGTCAGACTACAAATTTCATCATCCCCAGCTAGCACAACTCATGGCAAGGCTAGTCATATAAAAATAGGATGTATTTTTTTTCCCCTTTCAGACGGTTTGAAAATTATGGGTAGCCGAATCCCCCTCAGCTCATGTGAAGGGAACCAAGTGTCAGCTTCGAATTGTTAGACACCTAAGTAATCAGACACTTGGGCTCTCTATCACTCTGGTGTGTGTGTGTGTTTGTGTGCAGGCACGCAACTGCTTTTAAAGGACAGCATGAATTAGAATTGGCCATGGGCACTGGAAAATATTTCACCATCTCTATGGAAAGTCCAGTTTCCCACATGTTCCCGATTGCAAAAAAAAATTGTGCGCTCCACAGGCCATGTGGATGTGCTTTTGCAGACACAGGCCGAATAGAAGACCTGGTTTAAATTGTACCCTGCTCACTTGCAAGGGTGGGGACAGGGTGTTTTATTTTTGTGACAGGGCTACGAGGAATTGTGCAACTGTGTTCGAAGGAAGAGCCGCACGCTTCCAATTCCCTCTTTGCAAAACGGGATTAAAATGAGGATAGCTGTTTTGCAAACTTGGGGTGGGACTGGCTCCCCAAGACCATCTCAGAAAGGAATTGCTAAAATTGCAGGCGCAGGGAACATGGAAGATTTTGTGTGTGTGTGTGTGTGTATGTGTGTGTTTCAGTCTTCCTTTCCCAATCCATGGGTCCCTTTTCCAATTAGAAAGCTGCGTTTATCTTAAATTTTGTTTTGTTTGTAAATATTATCTATCGGTCCCTGTGTTCTCTGGTAAACTGGATAGGGAAATGAGATGACATCATACCGAAAGTTGGCTCATTTTCTTTGCTTTGTTAATGTTTTTGGTTATGTAGTTTGAGTTCTTATTCTTTCTGATGGGCCAGGAAAGATTGTCACAGACTGATAGGAATCAATCAGAAGCCTGATGGCTTTTAGGTGTGGTTCAGTTTCTCGAATTTCAAGGTTTAAAATCTTCCCCTGATCTCAAATGAGTGGGAGATAATACTCTTTTTAATCCTACCACGATCACCTAAAATTGACTCTTCCTAAGAACAAAGAGGAATGTTTTGATAATTATTTGTAATATCAAGAATGCCCTGTATCATTTTTGATAGTTGTGATTTATTAAGATTCTCAGATCTGGGTTGCCAAAATCTCAATGGCCACTAGGGGGCAACTTAGAGAGGACAAAAAAAACAAGGTAATGCTGCCCCCTAGTGGTCAATGGGATTTTAGGCAACCTGAATCTGATCACTGTCAATTTATGACATGTGGTGTTGTGTTCCTCGCTTTTCCCATGCTGTCATATTTTTAAAAATTGCATTTTAGCGATAGTTTCATGTACCACATGAAGTTTGCCATGACACTGATTTCAATAGTGGTGGTTAGAATATGGGATGAAGAGCCTTTTTATTTTGCTGCTTATCAGTTATTAGCCTATCTGATCTGGATTCAGGAACTAACCTGTGTCAGGAACTACTTGGGTGAGGTGATGGGAGAGACCACTAAGAATTGTCTACAGGAATGTATATATTTTAGACATAGATTTGCATCAGGCCCATATCTAGGCTGGATCAAAGCACAGTATATGCTTAAAGCTGGCTAGTTTTCACTTTAATTGAGGTATGTATGTTGGCCTAGTTGGGTTTTATGGTTGAGTGAGTTACTACAAATCCAGAATGTGGGTTAATTCGGTAATAAGGAATATATTATCCCCACTATATATTATGCAATACCTATTAGTATGTATGAAATAATTAAGCTATTGTTCTTCCCTGAGACCAATGTCACAACTTTGTCTTAAGACTTTCCTTCCTTCCTTCCTTCCTTCCTTCCTTCCTTCCTTCTTTCCTTCCTTCCTTCCTTCTTTCTTTCTTTCTTTCTCTTTTTTTCTTTCTTTCTTTCTTTCTTCTTTCTTTCTTTCTTTCTTTCTTTCTTTCTTTCTTTCTTTCTTTCTTTCTTCTTTCTTCTTTCTTTCCTTTCTTCCCTTCCTTCCTACCTTTCTTCCTTCTTTCTTTCCTTTCTTCCCTTCCTTCCTCCCCCTTTCTTCCTTCACTTTTAGAAGTAGAAACAAGAAGAAGTTTTCTGACAGAACAATTAATCAATAGAATGACTTGCCTTCAGAACTTGTGGATGCTCCAGCATTGGAGGTTGAGTAAAGGGTTGGTCTCCAAGGTCTTGTCCAACTATGTTATTCTGTTATTTCCTTCCTTCTTTCCCTCCCTCCCTTCCTCTCCTCTCTTCTCCTCCCTTCCCCTCTCTCTTCCCTTCCCCTCTTCTCTTCTCCTTCTCCCTCTACTCTCCCACCTTTCCTCAAACTGGATAGACTCTCTATAGTTCAACCTGAACAAGCC
The DNA here is from genome assembly GCA_023653725.1 of Bungarus multicinctus. Classification (NCBI taxonomy): domain Eukaryota; kingdom Metazoa; phylum Chordata; class Lepidosauria; order Squamata; family Elapidae; genus Bungarus; species Bungarus multicinctus. The sequence continues at coordinate 4,556,752 of CM042845.1, forward strand.
AGTAAAGCAAAGCTGGGGTGATGTCCCTCATTCCTTTTCACATTTTTGACGGTTGGTGAGTTGCAAACATTGATGAGCCTAGTGATAAAATAAATTGCTCCTTCCCTTTTTTTCCCCCTGTGCCTTCCCGATTTTCTTTGTTTGCTCTCCTTGATGTTTTTTTGGGGCCTTCTTTTATTGCCTTTCAGACAAGAGAGCAAGAAAAAACTGGCCGGGCTGTTTGGGTTTGAAGCAGAGCAGGAGAGAGATGTGACTTCAGACAAAATACTCCAATATATTCCTGCCAAAGTAAGTCATTTTTTTGCGGGACAGTTGTGTCATTCTCCACCTCCTCCTTCGTCTGCGGTGTGTGAATCCCTGCACAATATGGTGCTAATATTAGCAAGGTGGGCTGCTTTAGGATTCAGCACCCACCATTTCCAGAAAATGTGTGGCAGAGGATGATGGAACCTGCATTCCTCACCATATGGAGGTTACAGAATGGGGAAAAAAACTCTTGCTTGGTCCCCAGAGATATAAACCCCAGAAAATTTGATCGTTTTTGCTTCTTGGTTACCTCCCCACAAAAAAACTGTTCTAATCTCCAGTCTCCTTCTGTTTTTAAATTTGTTGGGAAAAGAAACGAAAGAAGAAAGAACAAATAACAACACACACACCACACACAGAAGAGAGGAGAGGGTAGAAGGACGGAAGGAAGGAAGGAAGGAAGGAAAGGAGGAAGGAAGGCAGGAAGGAAAGAAAGAAAGAAAGAAGAAAGAAAGAAGGAAAGAAAGACAAAGAAAGTAAAGAAAGAAAGAATAGGAAGGGAAGGAAGGAAGGAAGGAAGGAAGGAAGGAAGAAGGACGCGAATGAAGAGAGGAGACCACAGAAATACCAGATAAAAAGAAATACTTAAAGAAAAAGAAAAAAGGAGAAAGGGACACACAGGAGAAAGAAACATAGACAGAGAGAATGAGTCGATAAGACAGAAGAAAAAAAAATACAAGAAAAAAAAATGAACTAACACAGACAAAAAAAAAAAAAAAAAAAAGAAAAAGAAAGAAAAAAAAATATATGACCTGCGAAAACTAGAGAGTAGAGAAAGAAGAACAAAATTAATAACAAAAAAAGGAAGAAAAACTAAG
>CM042845.1:5261612-5314112 GCA_023653725.1 Bungarus multicinctus
CACTCACTCTCTTCGTCAATCTTCAGCTCTTCGTTGTTTTTAATCTTTTCCGCCACCTCCTTCTCGTTCATGCCTTTGCTTGCCAGGAACTTGATTTTATATTCATCCCAGGACACGTGGCCTAAAAGGTAGGGAGAAGCTTCACCAACCTCCATGCAGTCGATCGTAAAGGCAGACTAGTTCTATACCCGTGCTTCGCTATGAAAGTACGTGGTCGGGGTCAGTTTTTTGGAAGGAAAATAAGGGGGGGGGGGGGAATTCTGCCTCTGCCTACCAGCATCCATTGGTATTCATCTGGCTAGCATCCCCTCAGTGTGTGAGAGAGTGGAGGGCTGTTTGGAAACTGAAAGAGTATTTGCTGTGTGAGCAAGAAGACAGCAAGGAGCCTGGGCGTGGCTTTAGCTCCACTGTTCTGTACTAAAACTGCTTGGTGCTGTGAAACTGAAACTCCTCTCCTCTGCATTTGGAACAGATTTCTTTTCAGGTGGGGAGGGAAAGTAAAACTCCTTAGCATCAGAGCATGTTAATAATAATAATATAGGAAATACTACCGTATTTTCCGGCGTATAAGACGACCGGCGTATAAGACGACCCCCTAATTTTATAGTTAAAACATAGGTTTAGGCCTATATTCGCTGTATAAGACTACCCCCCCACTTCCGAGGCAACACCAGTTCTTTTTTAATTAAAAAGCCTGCTTGGATTGGCTGAGTTAGAGAGGCGGTCCGAGCAGCCTTGCAGTGATTGGTGCAGGATCGAGTTGGAAAATTATACTCGGCGTATAAGACGACCCCCGATTTTTGGTTGACTTTTTTTCGTTTCAAAAGTAGTCTTATACGCCAGAAAATACAGTAAATGCTCTGATGGTCATTTTGAAAAATCCTTTCTTAGTGAGCACCTAGAAGCCGAGAGGAACCTACGTCCCAAATTTCAGGTTTGCAGGCTTTACGGTTCTGGAGATTTTGTGATGATGCGTGAATGGTATTTTGCTTTTCTATCAAGAGAGATTCTTCCCCCGTGGCTGCCCCATCTCTTACCATCGCCATCCGGGTCCACGGCCCGGAAGTGCATCTTGTTTTCTTCCACAGCCTCCTGGAAGTGCTCCTCGGTCTTCTCCATGATCCAGCGCTGCATCTCCTTGGCGCTGATTTTCTTGTCCCGGTTGATGTCAACCCTGCAAAAGTTCAGCGGAAAAAGAAAGGAGGATTCCCAATCCCCAGGGAGAAATCCTGTCTTTGCTCAGCCAAGAAACAACCAGCCTACAAATTCAGGTGATCAAGGATGGAGAGCAATGAAGGAAGGCCATCAACCCAGGCAACGGCTTTCCCATTTTATTACCGCCACTTGACAATAATTCTTTTTTCTTTGCGGGGAAGATGTTGGCACGGCCATTGTCAATCCCACAATACCACATTATAAAAAAAAATATTGTTGTAACATGATTAGGGGCCTGGAGACAAAAACATATGAAGAACGATTGCAGGATTTGAGTATGAGCACAGAAGGACTAGGGGAGGCATGATATCAGTATTCCAATATTTGAGGAGCTGCCCCAAAGAAGAGGTTGTCAACTTATATTCCAAAAGCACCAGAAGGCAGGACAAGAAACAATGGGTGGAAACTAACCCAGGAGAGAAGCAACCTGGAATTAAGGAGAAACTTCCTAACTGTGAGGACAATGAACCAGTGGAACAGCTTGCCACCAGAAGCTTCATCACTGGAGGTTTTTAAGACGAGGCTGGGCAGCCATCTGTCTGAAATGGTATAGGGTCTCCTGTTTGAGCAGGGGGTTGGACTAGAAGACCTCCAAGCTCCCTTCCAGCTCCATTCTGACTGAAGCTTTGCAATAAGCCCAGTGGCAGGGGAAGGGACAAATAAGAGCATATTCACTTAAGCAGCGAGAATCCAAGGCAGATTTTCTCCCTTTATTTTCCTTTAAAGAATTAACTGGGGAGCACTTTCTAAGATTCTTAGAACAATCATAGCTTACCGAAGGAAGCCATAATCAAGATTGATCCCGCACGTACTAATGCTGGCCTTCTCATATTCCCTCCCTTCCCTCTATTTTAGGAGAACTTAATTTTCAAGTTAAAGCAAGACAGGGGCTCACTTGGAGAAAATCATCACCAGTTTCTTCCGGTTCCTCCGCGGTTCCGAGTCTTCCTCAAACTCCTCAATCTCTTTCCCCAGGAAGACCTCCTGGTGAAACTCTTTGTTGAGGTGCCCGTCCAGCTCCATCTTGACCCCATTCAAGTGGTCCGGAGGGAGGATCTCGTTTTCGTCTTTGCTGTCAGCCGCCTTCTCTTTGAGGACGGAGCTGTTAGCCGGCCGGGCGTAGACATCCATGAGCAAAAAGACAAAGAGGAGGGACAGGTAGATGGAGCCCAGGCTGCAGATGAAGACGCGTTTGGAAACCATGGCTTCAGGAAGTCAGCGGGAGGAAGGGGCCGGTGTGGTGTCAGGATAACCTGGAAGGGGGGGGGGGGGGGACAAAAGGGTCAGATGATTAGCATTCTAGTTCCATTTCGAGAAATAGACACCAAAAATAAGACCCTGCCTTATAGTGATTCATATTTATGACGGTTCCCCAAGGGGGGTCATTTCCTTTTTGGTAACTTGAACAAGCAAAGTCAATGGGAGGGGGGGGGAGCCATTGTTACTCACTATAAAGAACTGAGGGTTGTCCACTTAGCAACTGTGGCCAGAAAGGTCGTAAAACGGGGCAAAAACTCACCCCCTTGCAAGGGCTGAGTGGCGGTCGTAAGTCGAGGACTACCTGTACTGCCCAATGGATCCAACCTGGCTCCCCAGATACGATCTCGCCCTCCCCGCCCCCCCCGGCGGAAAAGCCCCCAGGGACCCCTCGAAGAAGCTCTGGGAACCCCCCCGAGGTGAAAAGGGACATTAAAAGGGCGACACTCCGCACATGCCCAGAGGAACCCTCGTCCGAACACCAAGGGAAGGGTTCTCTTCGGGGCCTATGTACTCTGCGCATGCTCAGAGACGGCCGTTCCTTTTTTTCCCCCCCATCGCCCCCCATCTTCCTGTCCAATGGGGTCTGACCTTCTCGACCGGCCGCCCAACCTCCTCATGCCCGACCCTGCGCCGGGGGCAGCGGCGGCTTTTCTTTGACTTCAGACCGGAAGCCGGAAGCTTCACTACGCGCTGGGAGGACCGGCGGAGCCCTGCCTCTTTCGCCCTCGGGAGGGGTGCTGTCAATCGCCCGTCCCGCGGAAGCGAGTCCCAGCAGGCGGGGGGTTCAGTTTTATTCCCCCCCCTCTACTCATAATAAAATAAAATACGAAATAAAAATAAAATAAATAAAAATATGAAATGTTTTATCTTTTAAATTAAAATTTACGGAATGAGTAGGCGCTCAGTTAGACACCCTCAACGCTGAAGGCAAAGGAGACAGGCAACTTCGCCGTTGGAAGCGGTCCTTGGCGGCAAGAGAATCCAGAGCAGTCATCTTTGTTTCGGGCACTATCCCTTTTTTTTTTTTTTTCCAGTCTTTGAGGTGGCCGCGCCCAAATTTGGAACCACAATCGGGCATTTTTAAAAAGAGATCATTTTTGCTCCAGCACCGTTCCGCTATCCTACTGGCTGGCATTAACCGCGTCTCAAAAGCCCCCAGACCTGCGCTGCCCTAATTCATCATGGCGGGGAGCCTGCCCTCAAAAATGGCGCCGGACGTCAGCCTCAGTTGCCCTGAGACGGGATGGCGTCAGGAACACGGGGTGGGGGGCGCAGGGGAACGATAGAAGGAAATGAGAAGCGGTCACGTGGTGCTATCGTGCTCGGCCCCCCACCTCCGCTGCAAGACTCCGCTCTTTCGCGTTTTCTCTCCGCCTCAGTCAGCGACGCCTTCCAGGACGGCCTCGCGTCAGGACCCGAGCGCGCATGCGCTGCGGGCGAGAACACCGCTTTCGCCGGGGCTGATCCGAAGCAGCCGCCAGAAGACAATGAACCTTCCGCTGGAGGCGATCCAGCAGGCACCCGGCGGCATCATCGAACGCAGGGCGAGGAGGTGTGTCCCAACTCGCCGCCCGTAGCCGTGAGGGGGAAAACCTTCCCGCCAAAACCTGAGGCGAAGCTGCCGGAGGAGGGGGGAAGGGGGGAACGAGGCAGAGTTGGGCCTGGCCGAGGGGAGTGGCCAAGCCTGCGGCCCGCCCCGCAGGGACGGTGGGCGGGGGATTAACCCTGCTTTGAACCAATCGGAACCCAGCTTTGGCGAGCGATCGCAAGGGATTGGATCGCTTCCGCGGAGAGGCGGGGCTGAGCCTTGAAAGCAAACCCCGAGGCGTTGGCGCCGCCTTCTGGGGGGAGGAGCCGCTTTCAGCACCTCCCCGAGGAGGGGGGGCAAAAGGAGACTACCGTTCCTCCCGCCCACTAGAGGGCGCTGAGGGGGCCATGAAGCTGGTGCGCCTTCTCTGTCGACACAAGACCCTGCTGGGGGGTCTGTCCCTCTTCGGGATGGTGCTGCTCTACCTGGCCAGGTGCACCTCGGAGGGCCTCAAGTCCTCCCCGGGGTGGGGGCTGCCCCAGCAGCAGCCCCCGCCTGCCCGGGGAGGGGCCCTGGGTGGCCCTCATCCCCCTGCGGCGGCTCCTCCACCCCCTCCTGAGGAGGCCACCTTCCTGGCCGTGCTGGTGGTCAGCGGGCCCAAGTACACCGAGCGGCGGAGCATCATCCGGAGCACCTGGCTCTCGGCGGCCGGCCGGGTGCCCCGCAGCAACCTGTGGTGCCGCTTTGTGGTGGGCACCGGCGGGCTGAACGGCGAGGAGCAGCACAGCCTGGAATTGGAGCAGAGCCGCCACCACGACCTGCTCCTCCTCCCCGACCTGTGGGACTCCTATGAGAACCTGACCGCCAAAGTCTTAGCCATGTACGTCTGGCTGGACCAGCACCTAGACTTCCGCTTCGTCCTGAAGGCTGACGACGACACCTTTGTCCGCCTGGATGTCCTGGCGGAAGAACTGCGGTCCAAGGAGCCGCGCCGCCTCTACTGGGGCTTCTTCTCGGGCCGCGGCCGGGTGAAGTCAGGCGGCAAATGGAAAGAAAACGCCTGGCTCCTGTGCGACTACTACCTGCCTTATGCCTTGGGTGGTGGCTACATCATCTCATCCGACCTGGTGCGCTACCTGCGCCTGAGCCAGGACTATCTCAACCTCTGGCAGAGCGAGGATGTCTCCCTGGGGGCCTGGCTGGCCCCTGTGGACGTCAAGAGGATTCACGACCCTCGCTTTGACACCGAGTACAAGTCACGCGGTTGCAACAATAAGTACGTGGTGACACACAAGCAGAGCCTGGAGGACATGCTGGAAAAGCATCAGACTCTGGCCAAAGAAGGGAAGCTTTGCAAGGAGGAGGTGAAACTCCGACTCTCGTACGTGTATGACTGGAACGTGCCTCCTTCCCAGTGTTGCCAGAGAAAAGATGGCATACCCTGAAACCCCTGGACTGAGAGGGAGGAAAGGAAGCCGAACTGGGAGGGGCGGGTCGCAAGGGAAGGGCAGGTGTCACACTCCAAGCTCTCCTTGTGCTGAACTTTCACCCAGTATGCCTAATCGTACTTCGTCGTTTTTAAACTTCCAAAGTAATCCTATTTTCACTTGACTTAACAAAAAGTTACGGAAGAACACGGAGCCTTCTGCGTTTCCCCAAAACTTAGGACTGTAAATTCTACATTCATAAAGGGGACATCACTCGGTGGGATGTGAAACGTTTAAAAAACAGAGTTACAAAACAACTGTGTTAAGTGACACAGGCCTTCTCCATGACAATATACGTACATTTTGGGAAAAATTGCCGGTACTGGCAACCATTTCTCTCCAATTCCTTATTTCAAAAGGATGTAGATTTTTTTTCCCCCCGAAGGCTGCTGATGTGGGAAAAATGTCCCTTATTAGGAGAGCAATTCAAACATGAACCCCAATGGAATTACAAATTAAGGTGCTGCAATCATGCCATTTCTGAACTGAAGTAGCAACTTCTGTCGGAGATTCCCACGCTTATGTTTTTTAAAATGGAACATCCTTGACTGACTTCTGTTTCACTTGGATAATTTCTTGAATGTCCGTTTATTACAACATCTTCCACTTCCTGGTTGCTACAGCCTGCTCTTTGAATCATCTTTCTCTTTACTCAAAAGGGGGATGTTTTAATCTGTAAGAACAGCATTTCAGGGGGATCCACTTGATCGGATGCTGGAGCCGCCATTATGCACTACGAATGGCCTATTGGATGGCTGAGGAAAATCTGCTACTTTTAAGAGGTTGCTTCATTGCTGAAGAAGACAGCTTCATTTTGACTGAACGTTCTCGCTGCTTCGTCCCTGAGGAAATTAGATGTTTTTAAAATTGTGGCTGTTAACTTTTTTTCAAATATACTGTTGATTAAAATGGGATTATGTCCTTTTCTTGGGGACAAGCATTGGAGCTATAATTCTAGATTAGGATGATCTGAAACGGGAGATGACTAAATTGGATGCCTTCCTTGATCAATTTATTTTAAGAGAAGTATTTTGAGAGCAAGTAAGGTTGAAAATAACGATAATTTCATTTGCACGCCCTGGTTGTTTGCAGCAGGCCTAGTTTTGACAAGCAGGACTTAATTCACCCAGAATTTATGAGCTGTCGCTGCCTTTCTTGTGGTGATAGTATATATAGCCTTCAGTCAAAATCACCTCAAAAACCTTCATTGTGGCCATGATGCCCAAGGTGTTAAGCGGACCAAAGGATTTTTGGAAAGATCTTATAGATGGATGGAATTGTGTGGTGTTTTTTTTAGGGATGAATTGTGCCCTGTTGGATGGAGGGACTCAAAGTTTTTATATTGTTGGGTCCATTGACTATGTTTTTCCTACAGTGTCTACAATATTCCTGGCTCTAAATATTTACATTTTTCCATAGATATTTGAACTGTCTTTCCCCCCAAAAAGCTTAAAAGAACCTTAGGGCTTAATCTGCTTTTCATAAGCACTCATAGCAGAGAATCTTGAGATTCACATCTATTTATGTTTAGATTGAATGGAGAGAAAATTATGATCCAATCATGCTTTAAGGACAGAGTAGCTGAATTACATTTTTTTTCCCCTCTGGTGGTCTCCCATGCGAGTTCTATCAAGACCGACCGTAACTCATTTTTTTCTGAGATCACTTTAGCCCAAACAGTAGCTGCTACTTTGCTACAGGGGGCAAAATTAGTTTGCTTTAACGATGGACTGTTGGCCATGTTCAACAGCTCACTGGTTGTCCAAACTTCCTTTGAGAAATTAGTTACCAGAAACAATTGAAAATATTTGTCCCCTCCAAGGGGAGTTAGTATTGTATGTAAAATTATGTGCTTATAATAGTGATAATTTATTTATAAATACTGTAAATGTACTGTGTATAGTTTCAGGCCTGAGGAAAATGGTTGAATGTCATACTAATTTTAATTTATTAAAGGAATGTGTTGAAGCTCAGAATGGTCCTTTATCAAATGCCATTGTTTTCTGCTGCACGTTTTTAATTTAAAATTTCTGGTGCTGCCTTTTAATTCAGACTCTGCCACGTTTATCTCTGAAGCTTGCATGAAAGACTGTATAGATAGATCCTTTCCGTTGAAATATTACTGCTTCTGAAAGCTGTTTAAATATTGCTGATTCTGATTTATAATTGCCTGGTTCTCCGTATATTTGCACACAATGGCCTGCGCAGAATACACACCGCTATTCTAATTCTTCTATGGCAATTGGATTTTTAAACGTCAGTGGGAAAAAATGAAAAGATACCAAATATGACAGTGGGAAGCTCATGTTGGTGTTGCTCGTGACTTTTCATAGGGGTTTTTATAATTAATTCACAGCTGGAAAGCAGACCTCTCGTTCTGGGCACAAGTGCTAATGAAATTTTAAGATTTTTCTAAGCAAAGGGAGCAGATTTGACAAACCCCCCCCCCCCCCAAAAAAAAAATGAATAAAGCTATGTACAAACTGGCATTATTTCACTACATTTAAAGGAGGCCAATGAATATATTACATTCTGGAATACAAAGCTTCAGCATCAAACTATAGATACTTTTCATTGGCTTTAGCAAGATGGAAGAAGTTTTCCTCCATAGCTCCATCTAGGATCTGGAATGTTGCAGGGCTAAATTGCTTTTGGGAGTATGACTGTCTTTACAAGCAGTGGCTATGCATAATATTGGATTTCAATGTGATTTCTGCGGGTCAGCTCCGTGAGTTAAATAGCAACAATATCAGCAAATATTCCATAATTTTTAGGGTTAACAAAATGCATGAGGTATCACAGATGGAGAGTGGTCCAATAAAGGTTAAGTATCATCTTTATTAAATGATCCTGCCGTGAATTCAGCCAGCAAGCTCAAGATGCTAAAGGGCTTTAAAGCAAAGCATAAAACCATAAGCTTCGTTTAAAAAAAAAAACCTTGACGACTTCCCTAGCAAGTAGGAAGTTCTCTCAAGCCGCTTGTGTCCATGAACCAGATTCCTAAATAGCATTAAAAGAGAGCAATGCAATTATGAATAACCCCAGCCTAATTAGATCAGCCATTCAGGGGAGTTTAGACATCTGTATTAAGTACTTATAATTGCTGAAGAATTTGCTGAACTAAGGTGGTATCAGTGAAGAGTTGTTTAATAAATAAAAGCCAAGTCCTATCACTTTAAACCAAGAAATTAATAATTCAGCAACATTTTGCCTTGAGACTCAAATGCCATTTTCCACCTGCCTAATCAAGGAAATGCCAGAGATTTTGGCATAATTTGCTACCCACTTTAAGCCTCAGCAGAATGAGGGGGGGAAAGTGTCAACACAGAAATGGCACAGGTTTTCTCCTTACTGAAAGCAAATTTTAAATTTCTCCCCCCGCCACGCCCCAAAATGGACCTAGTTCATGAGCAACTGAACCCAAATTAATTAACGTATTAGTGTGCATGCGGCTGGCGTATATTCATTTTACATCTTCCCATTAGCCATGCAAAAGCTGCGAATGTTCATGCGAGTGGAGATTTGCCGTTGACTTGATACCCCAAAGGTGCTTTTTTAAAAGGCAACTGGATTATTTTTTTTCCTTGAGGAAATAAAAGAATAAGTTTCGCTTCTCATCCAAGGAGCTTCCATCGGTTCTGAATGGATGAAGCTCCTTGGATGAGAAGCGAAACTTCTCCTTCCTGAAGGAAAAAAAAAATAGTCCAGTTTTTTTTCCCTTGAAAGAAGTTTTGGAAAAGCACCTTTGAGATAACTAAGACCTGAATGAATTGAGAATCTCCCTAGATGTTAAAGACTTGATATTGAATACGCCTGGAATGTTCAAAACATCTTTTTCGATCTATTGTACTTTAAAGGTTTGTTTGTTTGTTTTCCTTTTTTTGAGAACTTTTGTTCGGAGTTGCAAATGTAATATACACCCAAACTCGGAGGAGTCGTAAGTCCCAGCCAAGTGCATCCTTGCAAGCCGTCGATAGCCTGAAGCTGGGAAGAGCAGAAAGGAAAACCAATACCTTTGATTTCCTCTCAACGTTTGGACGCAGATTAAAGTCTGGTCCTCCCCCAAACCCTTTTTTTTTCTCTCTCAACCTCTTTTCAGGAAACCAAGTTTAGGAGGAAGGAGAAAAGGGTCGGTTTTCCAAATCTGCTCACCACATCTCCTTCCTGGGCGAGGCATGTCCTTTCAATTTCGTATTTTTCAAGAGAGGCTTTGCTAGAAGGCAGGATGAATAATGCATGAGAGCCCTGGCTTCCACGCCTCCCGTACCCCAGGGGAGTCTGGCTGACCGTAGCCGACTTCTCTTATTAGGCTGCAAGGATACAGTGACCGTTAGGAAGGGGCCTGGGTGCTTCCTCTGAGCCCCCACCCCCCCAGTAAACAGGATGAGGTGAAAAATATCTCCAGTTTTTCCGAATCATCATGGACAATAGTCTGCACAAGGCCAAGCCTTAGAAGGTGTTCTGACCTAGGCTGCCCAAGATCATGAAGCAGACTCCTTGTCTTGATAAAACCCCTTTTATTTAGATTACACTGAATTCCTCTCCTGCAAAGTCCCAGCAAACAGTCTTTTCATGAGATTTCACAACTACAGACCTTTATCAGGCTTGGAGAGCTGCCAGGCCAATATCTTCTAAATGCCATGCTGTAGCAGAAATTACTTGGCAAAAAGTCAGGAACAGATCTTCACACTAATTAAACGAACTAATTGTCTCCTGCAAACACCACTCCCCTTTTGCTCTTTATTCCCTATGGGAGGGGCCATTCACCGTCCACCTATGCTTTTACTCCCGAGTTGATCCTTGTTCCTTAGCTGTTCCCTTCTCCTGACAGCTCTGTGCATGCACACATTGTAAACAGGCTCCAGCTGTTCTTCTGCCCCATTGATCTCCAAATCCGAAGGCAGCTGATAACTGTCAAACGGCCCTGGCCCCATCTCTGCCTCTGATGCAGAGTCTTCGTCAGAGCCTTCCCCATACTCCAGGACTGGCCCATGTTCCTCTCCAACCTCCTCACTGGCGGGCCACAACAGAAGGCTTCTACTGCCATCATAACCTACTCTGACACTCCTGCTCAAGCTATCCTTCAGACTGATGAGCTGTCCAGCTTAACCGTGGTTTGCAGAAAACTCTTTAAAAAGACACAACAGAGGGCTTAAAGATGTCCACATGTATTATACACATAAATTAGTTCAGTGGATTGTTTTGGGCTGCAATGAAGGAGGTTATACCGGTTATACTTCTAGATCAATCCTTCTTTAGCTGAAATCACATAGTTACAGTATAAATCACTGGACAAACCATCATAGCACATCTGAGTTCAGACATGACTGAGCCCAAATTACACAATGGTGTCTTGGTTTACAAATAATTATGATTGTTTCAGGATTGGGGACATATATATGACAGGTTTCCAAGGTCCTAATTTGCGGAACTTTGAATATGTGTATGCTGTCCTATAAGGTAAGACCAATATTTTCCAGACAGTAAATATTGTAAATCAAGGTAAGCTCTTGAAAGGTTAAATGTTTTGAGCCAGTAGTTCTGCCCACTTGATTTTAATACGCAATCTTTACCCTTTATTCATTTTACAGCCTCTAATATGTAAAATGGAAGTTTTCTTTGAATTCAGGTCAGATTTTGCCTTCTAGAGAAGCAATAGCCACCACCTTTTCTTGCATTCTGGCCTACTGTTGCAAACTTCCAGATAGTTCTCCCATCAAGAACCTGACCCTGTTATCATTCTGGCAACAAGCAAGTTTAGCAGAATAACAGAGTTGGAAGGAGGTCTATTGGAGGTTGTCTAGTCTAACCCCCTGGTTCAGCCGGAAACCCTACACCATTTCAGACAAATGGTTGCCTAACCTCTTCTTAAAAACCTCTCAAGTGTTGGGGCACTCACAGCTTCTGGAGGCAGTCCGTTATTTTTTTAAACAAAAAAAGTTTATAGTAGTTTTAGGTTCTACAATTCAACTTGTGAATTCTCCCCTCTTCTCCAAGAACCTTGAGGGTTGATAGAAGTGAAAACCTTGACAGTCAGAAGTATGGGTTAAATAAATTGTTTGTGTGTTGTCTTCCTTCTCTTGTCTGATTGAGTGGAGCTCTCAGAGGATTTCAGCATAAAAGAACTAATCTGCAGCAGCTGTCCCGGGATACCCAGATTTAAAAATCTCTCCAAAAATGTGAAGAGCAAAACCCCAGAATGGAGGAATTTATAATAATGCAGCATTGTCCTGACCTCTGCAGGCAAACTCCCCCGGGGGCTCACAATTGTACCAGGTATGAGATCAGCTTTCCATTTGGTTCAATAATTCAGCGGGAGATTAAATTTTAATTCCATCCTCTGCAGCAGCTGGCCGAGCTGGGCATCCCATTTATTCATTAATCTAACAATTACGATTGGTTTTAATTAAACACGCCTCTATCCCATTATTATTATTTTTTTTTGCAGAAAGCAGGGAAGGCCCTTTCTCTGTGCCACTGTGTTTTCAGGAATTAAGCAATTCTGAGTGATATTGGGGGGATTTATGACTGACAATAGAATAGACGAAGAGGGGACTGGCATGAAAAAGGGCTGGAGGTGTGGGATATGATAGAGGTAGTTCCCGACTACCTAAATTTGGTAGGTGACCATTCAAGGTTATAAACTGCACTCAAAAAAGGGACTTGTTACCGTTTTGCATACTTAAGAACGGTCATTGCAACATCCCCCTGATTGGTTACATGATCAACATTTGGAAGCTTGGCAATTGACTCATATTTATGACGGTTGCAGTGTCCCAGGGTCACGTTTTACCCACCTGACGAGCAAACTCAATAGGGAATCCAGAGTCACTAACCTACACAACTGCAATGATTCACATAACAGCGGTGGCAAGAAAGGCCGTTAAATGGGGCGAAACTCACTTAACAACTGGATTGCCCAGCAATAGAAACTTGAGGCTCCGTTGTCGGCATAAATAGAGGACTACCTGTACTACAAGTTAAAAGGAAAAGGCTGAAAAATGATAAAGAAAGCAACTCTTCTCACTCTGTAAGCGACTAACCTAATTTCCCTCTTTGTTAAACATTAATTCAAACATTGAAAAACAATTTATTTAAAAAAATCCTGACAACAATTAATCAGCGGAACAACTTGCCTCCAGAAGTTGTAAATGCTCCAACACTGGAGGTTTTTAAGAGATTGGATAATCATTTGAAGTGGTACAGGGTTTCCTGCATAAGCAAGGGGTTGGACTAGAAGACCTCCAAGATCCCTTCCAACTCTTCCATTCCATTCTATTCTATTCCTATCAACATAGCTCAAAACACAGCAATTGATTTGTACTGCTGTACTTTAAGAGGTTTGCTTTTTTGGGTTCTGATTGACCTCTAAAATCACAAGAGACGTTTGCTGTCATTATCTGAACTGCTGGGCTCCTTAAAAAAAAAGATAATCCTTTTCACTTCCTCCTTCATTTATTTTAATGTTAAATTTTATTGCACATTAAATTCTATGGAGATTTAGATGAGAAAATATTTGTCTGGGTCTGGATTTCATGGGAAACCAAAAGTATTTTAATGGCAAGACCTATTTTTTGGAGGAGAAATATGTTTTGTATAATAATATATTTCTATGGCTAGGAATACAATTTGTTTGGCACTTTAATAGAGACTTTACCGTTATATTGCCAATTTGGCCTAGTGGTTAAGGCATCAAGCTAGAAAGTAAGGAGACTGTGTGTTTAAATCCCATCTTTGTCATGAAATATATATATATTGGGTTCAGACCATTTTTATGATAATTGATGGATCTATTTCATTTTAAACAGCGGTCTCCCTCTTGTGGCTGTTTCTTCTTTTTGTACACACATGCTGACTTTGAGATGGGGGGGAAAAGCCCATAGACAACATGAACGGAGCATTTAAAATAAATTAAAATAGAGTACCCAATAATGAGGGATGTTTCTGTATCCAACTATTTGCATCGGATGTGGGCACTGACTTGGAGCACCACAAACTTTTGGCAATAATAAATTTGTACTTTTGTGGAAGCTTAATTGCAACCTTAGTAATTAGGCCCAGAAATGTGAGGGGTTTTGTGCAGAGAGCAATAGAAGAGAGTGCTACATGCACATTTGGTGGGATTTTATAGTTCAGCATTATCTAGTGCAGTGTTTTTCAGACTACGTCAACTTTTGGATGTATGGATAGGGAATTCTGGGAGTCAAAGTCCACACATCTTAAGGTTGCCTTGTCTGAAAAACACTGCACTAACCCACCCCAGATACTTCAACCGTTCCTCCTGGCACTTGATCTCAATGGGGTTCCTTTAAATTTGTTCCAGTTTGTCCTGTTTGAACTGGGGTGCCCAGAACAAGACCTAGGACTCTGAATCAGGTTAGAGAAAATGAAGCCAATCTGATTTGGTGCGTGCCTCCTCCTCTTCTTAGCTCAGCTCCTACAATTGCAAAGAAGACAAACCAGCGTTCTCTCTCTTGAACTCACGCTATCCTGAGCTGCAAAAATCTAAATCACCACCAGATGGCTGCAAAGAGACCCTATGAGACCCATTGCAGCCCTCTAGAGGCCATGCCAGAGTATTGCAATCCACTTTGGGGCCCTGATGGTTGCTTTTCGTGAATTGTGCTAAGAACTCAATGCAGGACGTGCACATATGTGCATGCCCATCCGTGACTGTCCATAAAAGCTTGTTTAAAAAGCCGTGGTGACGGAGCGGTTAGAGTGCAGTACGGCAATCAGCGGAAGTTTGGCAGTTCGAATCTCGCCAGGCTCAAGGCCGACTCAGCCTTCCGTTCTTCCGAGGTCATTAAAATGAGGACCCAGATTGTTGGCTATAAAACTGACTCTGAAAACCGCTTAGCGAGGGCTGTAAAACACCGGGAAGCAGTACACAAGTCTTAAGTGCTATTGCTATTCCATGCAGAAGCCTTGCAAGAAAGAGCCTCCCTAGGTTTTTCAACCTTCAAATCTCCTCCATCGTTGGCTTTTTAAAAGCTTTTTGCAAAAACTCCCACAGATTCCGGAGGGCGGCCATTTGCAGGGGGGCAGCGATGGAAGGCCTGGGATAATTCATCATGTGTGGGAGCCTCCACTAAGCCGAAAGTCCACTTATGGCCTTATTAGAATAAGAATCCGAGGGAGCTTCCGTATAAAGCCTCACCAAAGGCGGGTTTCCAAAGTTTATGAGATGTGAAGAGGAGCCGGGGGCGAAGAGAAGCCTTAAAACAACCTGGATCTGATTTCGTAGAAATAACAGACCGGCCTGTCTTTGTAATGGTTTCCGATAAGATCGACTTGGGGGTGGTGGGCCAGACGCCAATGGCCCTGAAAATAAATTCTTAAAAGCTGAGATCAATTAAGGGCCGCGGCTTGCAAAAGCTGGGGTGGGGTGAAATTTGCCTTGCCAGGTGGGGCAGCCCTTTTTGCAAGAGGCCAGAGGAGATGCAACCCAGGATGGAGGCTCCCCGAGGTGAAAAAGACCGTTTGGGTTCTCGCTGCACCAAAAAAAATGTTAAGCGAGCCATTCACGTTCCTGAGGAATAAAAGCAACTTCCGCGGCAGCTTTGGAGAAGAAAGGAAAATTGAGAAGTGGGGGGTAAAAAAAGGCTTTTCTTGAAATAAAGGGAGGTTTAAGTCCCATAAATTTTGAGGTTTTCTGTGGAGAGCCACAAGGGCCAGCCAAGGCTCTGAGAGGAGAGGAAATCATCTAGGCCCCACTGGGGCCTTTTAGCCTGCAAGGCCTCAGTTGTCATCCCTTTAAAGGCCCTCAGACCAAAATCCTTCAGAAAACCTGGGACGCCATTGACTCAAACGACTGGAGGCGGAGCTGCTGGAAATGTTCTCTTCCGTTAAATTAGGTATTCCTTTCCTTAGGATATTTCAGTGGTCCATTATAATAGGTCTGCTGGATATCGCTCAGCCTCTCAGCTCATGACTAGGCCTCAAAACCTATATGGTTTCAGCAGGATTGAGAACTAGGTCTCAGTTGCTTCCCTCAGCGCAATCAGTTTCAGGCCTGCTGACTAGGCCTCAGTTGTGTCCCTCAGCCCTCCAGGCTTTAAGCCTTCTGAGTAGGCCTCAATCATGTCTCTCAGCCCACCAGGCTTCAGGCCTGCAGACTAGGCCTCAGTCATGATCCTCAGCCCTCCAGGCTTCAGGCCTGCAGACTAGGCCTCAGTCATGTCCCTCAACCCATCAGGCTTCAGGCCTGCAGACTAGGCCTCAATCGTGTCTGTCATGTCTTCCAACCTGCTTGGCCTGCCTCAGCTTCCTTTCCTACTTCCAGCTAGGTTCCAGACTACAGCTGCTCTATGTTGCTTATTAGCCCATGAAGGCCTCATTTATCTCTTCAAAGCTGCCACAGAGAACGTCTCCTTAAGGTCTCCATCACAGATGGAAAGGGTTTCTTTCCCTCTTGCCTCCCAACTCCCAGGCTTGGTTATTGGCCACATTCTGTCTACTAGGCCTCACTTGTAAAGCTCAAGTATAATCAATGAAAATTCGGTCAATAGGGCCCTGCTAGTTGTTCAGACAGATCACAAAAAGGCACATTCTTAGTTTTGAATTCTCATTGGTTTTTAGCCTGTTTCCAAATTTTAAATTGTGTAAAAAGGAAAACTCAGAGATGTCACTGTGGGCATTTAATCTCTTTCTTGAGTCTGAATTTATCCTCCTGGGATAAATTCAGTGTTTGTCCTAGGTATGCATGTGAGGTCCAGTATAAGCCTTAGAAAGACAGCTTAATTCTTGCTTTGCCTCCAGATTGATTTTATTCTCCTTCATAGAATTAACAGAGTTGGAAGGGACCTTCTAGTCCAGGGGTTGCCAACCTTTTGGACCTCAAGGACCATCAAACTCATAATTTTAAATCCCGCAGATCAGAGACCCTGGGAAAAATCCCCCCAAAAGTCTGCAAGAAAATTCCCCACCCCATTTTCCTACCGATCGATCATTCTTTATTTGGGATCGCAGGATACCGTCTCCAACTCTGTTCTCAGGGAGAGAAAGAGAGAGACTTTTGTCTTCATGCAAGGAAAGCAGCAGAAGCAGCAGAAGTATTTCTTTCCCTCCCCCAAACTCTGCCAGATATGAGTCTTTGTGAGACTTGTCGCGTCGGCGCAGCCTCTTGGAGCAGGATGCCTTGCAGAGTCCCAAAGACTCATTTCTGGCGGAGTTTGGAGGAGAGAAAGAAAGACTTCTGTTGCTTGCCTTGCATGCAGCCAAAAGCAGAAGAACGAAGCGGAAAGAAGCAGCCCGGTGGCCAGGTGAGGCACATGGGACAAGTGGGGCAAGTTCCCCCCTCTGCCCTTTCCCCACTCCCCTCACTACCTCATGTTCACAATGCAAGCAATGCAAGCCTTGTGTTCCCGCAGGCCATGTGGGCAGTGCAACCTTGTGTTCCCATGCTGCCTGGATTAATTGCTTTGGGGGGGTGCTTTGGGGCTGACATTTCTCTGCGGACCACCAAAATTTTATCGCGGACCACCAGTGGTCCCCGGCCCATTGGTTGGCAACCACTGTTCTAGTCCAACCCCTTGCTTCAACAGGAGACCTTCTGGTACTGGAGGCCAAAGATGTCCCACCAAACACATTTCTACTTTTCGCAGTTCTCAACATTGCCATTGCATGATTTGGGAAAGCAACAGAGACGTCCAGGTAAGCCAGGTGCAATTCCAAGAAAGAAGGAAGGGATGTCATTCTTTTATATATGTTTCCATTTACTCCCAATATTTCACGTGCGTGGGTTCCATTGCAAATGGATACTTAGCTTGCGGTGGCTTAGTCTGGTTTGCAAATGCATGTAACGATTGATGAACCATGTTTTTTGTCATTACAAACCCAGCCAAACCCTGATGTGGTGGATACAGATAGTCCTCGACTAACGGCCACAATTGAGCCCTAAATTTACGTTGCTGAGAAATTTGTTAAGTGAGCTTCGCCCCACTTTACGACTTTTCTTGCCACGTTTGTTAAGGGAATGACTGCAGTTGTTAAATGAGAAACATGTTTTTTTTTAAACAAACCTGGCTTTCCCGATTGACTTTGCTTGTCAGAAGGTCGCAAAAGACAATGGCATGACCCTGGGACACTGCAATGGTCATAAGTATGAAACAGTTGTCTAGCATCCGAATGTAAGCCATATTGATCGTGGGGATGCAGTGTGGAAAATGGTCATAAGTCATTTTTTTCCATGCCATTGTGGCTTCGGTCACTAAATACAGAGATACAGATGAACAGAGCTGGAAGGACCTCTTAGATCATCCAGTCCAACCCCCCCCCCCCCCATCCAAGCAGACTCTACACCATTTCTAAATGGACTGAGAACATCAAGGACTATCTGTATACAGTTTATTCCAAAAAACTGGGTCCTTCAAGATTGCTGTTGCAATCCCACCAAAATGTATTGCTTGGCACATGCCTCACTTTGTGGAAAGCAAGAGCACCCTCAAAGAATATTAAAACCGGGCATGGTCTCTTTAACGGGAAAGACTCCAGGGTCTTCATTTATCCCAGTCCAAATCTTATATTTAGTCATTCAGCCTTGGGCGAACTTTTTGAGTGGATCAGCTCTGTGGAACTGCTTCTCGACGCACTCATTCCCTGCTGATTGAAGCCAATTTGTGATTCATTGACCTTTCTCTCTAAGCAAATACATTATCATCTCCCACTTCCATGTTATCAAGAGTTTGTTTATGCCTTCTCTTTCATCTTTGGCCTCTGGCTTTTTTTTTTTTTTAATTTCCTTATAGCCATCAAAGAGCAATTTTCTTGTCTTTTGTCAGCTAAATGGGCTGTAACAGAGATTTGAAAACAAAGGAAATCAGTGACATCTGGGTTGTTTTTTTCGGGGCATCCATGAGATATGCTTCCCCCAGTCACCTCCACAAAATTTATCAGTGTGGAAATGTGATTTTCAGATCGGTAGCTTCTTCTGCTCTGCCACTTCTCAGGGAAAGATGCAATCTGCCCCCTTTGTTTAACCAGATAGTTAACTAACCAAACAGTGGGCTTACAGAGCAATCTATAAAAATGGTATTCCATCCAAATGTTCTGGAAAACCATCATACATAAATAGCAAAACCCAATTTTATCGATGTCTGGCCATGCAGTTTGCAACTTCACTGGGTTAGTGAATTCAAAATACCTGAATGCAGTAACAGATACATAAAATAGACACTTGCAAAACTTTCGGGAATTGGAGAAAAGTGTGCATAAAATATGTCTTCCAGGACAAGATATTTATGCAATTTAAAAATCATCGGCAAACCAAATTTGAAAGATTGCTTCACCCAAGTAGCTTAATTGCTCCAAAAATACAAATCCCGGAGAGTAGTAAATAAGCATAAATATTGTCTGTTGGCCCAAGATTAAGTTTCCAGTTGATTTTACGGCTGCCTTTATTTTGCCTTCCACCAAAGAGATATTGTACTGGAGCATCTATGAATCTTTTGGATTCATTGCCTTGCATGGTTAGCATCTGAGACTGTAAAACAAAATGTTCCCCAGACTACAAACAGTTTATTGTGGAATGTTTCCAGCATTTGAGTTGGCTCTGGTTTCACCTATGCTGGGATTTTGGGTTATGAATATATTTACTAGCTTTGACTATCAGGTAATTCTAACATCTCCCCTCTTGTTGATCTATTTCTGGGAAAAGAACAACATGGAAACCTTTTTTTTTTCAAGGGTGGGGCAGCAAGCGAGGAAGAACTTTTCCATTTTTAGCAGTTTCCTTGGTGGCAGAAATCTGGACAGCTATTTTTACTTTTTTCCTCCAAAGTACCTGGATGTTGGGTTATTGGGAGGCTCTGGGGCTGGTGACGTGAGTAGCGACTAACCAGTGCTATCTGTTTTTAAAAAATGGAAAAATAAATGATGTGAGGAAGAAAATGAAAAAAAAAATATCTGCACATCTTATCTGCCCTAATTTAGCTGACCTCTCAGAATTGTAAGCCTTTCACCCTGCCTTTTGCTCGCAACACCAAATTGAAAATTAGGATATTTGAATTTCAGCTCTGGCTTAACCAGAAGTGGTATATTATTCAGAAACCCCACAGAGAAGAGAATAAGAATATTCAAGAAGGAGGAAATGCAAAGAGCAAACAGTAAGGATATGACGCTCAGTCTAGAAGCAGTATTTTCCTTCATCAGATTGACCTGTCTTTTGTGCAACATGCTTCTTTCCAAGTGTGTAAAAAAGGATGCACAATTAAGGGTGTGCAGCTTTTTTTTTATCCACGCTCGGAAAGAAGCATGTTGCATAAAAGGAAAAAAAAATCTATCACTACTATACCAAGAGGAGTGCCTAATGCCAACTTCTACACTCAAAAATTTAAGAACATTTACAGATAAGACCACTCCTTGTCTTCTTTCTGAATTTGACACTTCATTTTTCATGTTTTCCTTCTGTTGTCAGTGGCTATTTGGATATCCCCTACTGTTTTGATTGCATCAGCATTCTCCCTTCCTGCAGAAAACAAGGTCATTATTAGGGTCTAACACCTTTCTTCAGCTCAACCTATCAGATTCTTCCAGGAGACCTGAGCCTTCACACACAGCTTCTACTGGCCAGATGTAGAGTAGAAAACAGATGTTGTACCCTTAGCTTCAAAGTTTCGTAAGAGGCCAGGAGGCTGAAACGTATAACAGTAACGTCCATCATAATAGGGGTACCATATGGCTTCACAAGATGGGCCCTCTCTCCTAGGATACCAACATTTCCATAAGGGTTGAGGGCAGCAGCCTAAAGACATTCTGTAGGAAACAGGCACGCCCAAATAATCCCCAGCCATTGTTTAAGAAATCCCACCTCTTTCCATTAAATTGTCCCCTAATTCAAGCTCCTTGCCTAAACCATCATCGGAATATATGGCTTTCCATTTTCAAAATGTCATAAGATTAAAAACAGGGCTTGTCACATCAGATTCACTCTGAATGAGAGAGGGAGCTCGTGGGCTTGAACACTGAATGCTTGGGGTGTGTGTGTGTGGAAACGAGCATGGTTAGGACTGTGTCATGCATCTTGGACAACAGGCAAAACTGTGGCCCAGTTACCATCATCACCATCACCAATTATCAACAAGTGATGGGATACAGAATTCCATTTAGACTACTAATTCTGCTGACTGTGTGTTAGCTTCACTATAAGAGGCAGTTTATAGAAGCGGCAACAGAAAACCCTGTTGTTCTCAATTGGGGAGGGCATTTTTAGAGACTTCTGTTTGGGAATGGAAGGCTAGACTAGATGAATCTTTGTTTGACCCCCACAGGGTTTGTTTTAGCAGTTGTCACAAAAAGTCACAGCTTATGAATGGCCTAGCTAGGCCAGGCGCTGCTTTTTATGAGACGGACAGCCATATCAATTTGATAGCAGACCACAGCCTAACCTTTTAGATAACAAACTCATTTAATTCTAGATTTCTGTGCAGTTAGTGGGCGACTAAAAGGATGGCTGGACAATACACCTAAGGGCAGGATGTGGTTCCAGACTCTCTAATGGCTGACTTCCGTTTGAAGAGGCTGGGAATGACTGGAGAAGGTGTGTTAGATGTTTACCTAAATGCAGAGCTCCCAGTGTGGGAAACATGTAGACAAGGCTGATCTTAAAAGGCTTGGCAGATGGATGGCTTCCCTCTTCCAAACTTTTAAGAGCCACCTGAAGCTATTCCTGTTTATTTGATTCTCACGTCAAGTGGAAACCTGGGATTCTCTTCTTTGCTGGCTGGATAGGACAATATCTCTCTCTTTGGGCCATTGTGTTCAAGTGGTTCTAAATATCACCCCCCCCCCCTTTTTTTTTTTTAGGCTGCAGAATCTCAAGAGCCATGGCAGAAAATTCTGAGAACCGAACCCCAGTTAATTTGGAAGCGGGACCTGTGCTGTGATACTTTCCACGCTGAATCAAGATTGAATTGAATAACTGGCTAGTAACTTTTAGCCTGGCCGTTGTGGACATGCACCTGTTGCCATATTCACCGGTAAGTGCCTTTCTTCTTTCATCATAGCTAAGCAACTAATTGGGATTCATGTTTTTGTTTAATGGTATCCCACAAAGCACCTTCTAGTGCTCTGCGAACAGAATGAGAGGATGATGAAATGAATTATTAAAAACCAGGTGCCAGACTGAAGCAGAGAGTTGACAATCCACACACTCCCAAATTCAGAATTTAGGTGGAGTCAGCCTGCTGTACACAGCATCCTTCCTTACACTTCAGTTTCTTTCGCTCAACCTTACTAAAGAGAGAGAGAGAGAGAGAGGGAGGGAGAGGGAGACCGAGTAATGTGTACAAAGCCAGCAGAGAAAGAGATCTGGTAGGATAAGGCTTACAAAGAGAAAGACTGAAAAAAAAAAACCCCAAAGGTGTTTTTTCAAGAGGCAATGGAACTTCCTTTGTTTTTTCCTTGAAGAGGTTTCGCTTCTCATCCGAGAAGCTTCTTCGGTTCTAACTGAAGTTCAGTCAGAACTGAAGAAGCTTCTCGGATGAGAAGGGAAACATCTTTAAGGAAAAACAAAGAAATCCACTTGCCTCTTGGAAAAGCACCTTTGGGACAACCACGACCTGGATGACTGAGAATCTCCATAGACATCTTGCAAAGAGATCGTCCAGCAACCTAGGCTTAGAAACTTTCAATCCGCCCATAATCCAATGGTGCAAAAATAATAACAATTTATAACAAAGATTTAAATTATCTAAAAATCAGAGTGCACAAATAGTTCTACAGTGCTATCTTAATTAAATTTTTAAAAGCCTTCTGGAAGAACTTTATTTTTATTTCTGCTCTGCTATTAAAATGCTTCTTTGTAATTTTTTTTAAAAGTCTAGATTCACATCAGAAACTGGCCTGCAAGTTTACCCTGGGGGAGAAAGAACAGAAATGTTTAGGACCGCTTAATGAGTTTTTGTCATTCTCCTTTTGAAGTATTTCATCTATATTTTGTAATATTTTACACACACACACACACACAAACAAAGACAAACACACATCCATCTATTCACCCTGTTTATTTTAGAAACATCAGAACAAGAATTTGGCTGTGGGTGATGTTTCTTGGGCCTTTTTCTTTTTTTAGAGGGGGTAATTAGGGCTTCTTCCATGGCTAATTAAGTTATCCGGTGAACTCAAACAAAATTTCCTGGAATGATCGTCGGCTGATTTAGGGTTTGCGCAAATGCAAGAGCTCCTTTTATGCATCTCTCGGTGCTCTTCCCTCAGGGATCTGGCTGCCTTTCACAAGTGTTTTCTTACCCTGATGCTTCCAGAGGAAAGGGGGCAGGGTGTGGATGTGTGGGTCAATGACAATATATCTCTTAAAGTTGCTGCCAAGCACATAGGGGCTGAGACATTTCCACAGGGCAAACCCAATAACATTGGAGAGCAGAGCAGAGCAAGGAAGAGAAGACGAATTAAAAAATAGAATATAAAACAGAATATAGAACAAAACAGATAATAGAATAGATAATAGAAATAGAAATAGAATAGAAAATAGGATAGAAAGAAGAGGAGAGGAGGGGAATTAATGGAAGAGAAGAGGAATTAAATAATAGAATAGAATATAGAACATAATAGAGTAGAACAGAACAGATAATAGAATAGATAATAGAATAGGAATAGAATAGAGAATACTATAGGCAGAATAGAATAGAATGTATGGAAATAGAATAGAGCAGATAATAGAAATAGAATAGAAAATAGGATAGACAGAAGAGAAGAGGAAAGTAATTAATAGAAGAGAAGAGGCATTAAAGAATAGAATATAGAATAGAGTAGAACAGAACAGATAATAGAATAGATAATAGAAATAGAAATAGAATAGAAAATACGATAGACAGAAGAGGAGAGAAATTAAAGAATAGAATAGAATATAGAACAGAATAGAGTAGCGTAGAACAGAACAGAACAGATAATACGGAATAGATAATAGCATAGGAATAGGAACAGAATAGAATAGAAAATAGGATAGAGAGAAGAGAATGCATATGTGTGCATTCCTATCCATACCATTTCCGGCCCCCCTGCCCTTCCATTCAATTGTGCTGATTCTCAATGACTGCCTGGACAAGTCCCTGCCGTTTTCTTGGGAAAGTTTTTCAGAAATGCCTCCTTCCTCAGGCTGAGAGACAGCCCCTAGGTCAAGGTCGCCGCCCAGCTGGCTTTGTGCCTAAGGTGGGACAAGAACTCGACCCTCTCCTGGTTTCTAGCCTGCTGCCTTAACCACAACACCAAACGGCTATCATTTATATACGCATCTGAATGAGCACATACGCAGACACAGAAAGCAAAATGCATTCCATGGTGGGAAGACATAAACTTCGCGTGCAGGGCTGCGTTAAGCCATAAGATGGTTTGTTGGCTGTTGGCTCGGTGCAACAGAAATCCAGTCCTTGTGGGTTACAAATTACTGTGCTTCAGTTAGAACCCAACCCATCAATTTGGAGCTTAAAATGAGCGGGCCCCACTGCGCCGCTGCATAGGGGTTCTATGTGGGTCAGAGATCCCTCTTTAAGCAGATCTCTGGCTCAGATGCCTTTTCCTTGTCCACTTTCTCCACTGGTCCAAACAGTGCTCTGGGTGGCCCTGGGAGTCTGGGGTCCAGCTGCACTTAAAATAATTCCCACCCCGAGATCCATTAGTAATATTAGGAGCACTAGACTGGAAAATAACATTTCAAGTGGGGTAGGGCAAGGCAAACACCCATGGTGTTGTGGCCAAGGTCCCTGCTGGATTTTTGAGCTTTATGGCCTTACATGGGCCGTTGCCATAGGCCAACACTTTCGCCTTCAATTACAGAGCTGCTTTTTCAAAAGCTCCCAGAGGAGATGGGTTTAAAAAAACCTCCTGGCAGAGCCGTTTCTGGCTGACAGACTAGAAAACGCATAAGACGAGTAGATGTCTGACTGCAAACCCACCCTGGCTGAAGACAGGCACAGAACAGAAGGATTGTGAACAGCTGACTGGAGGAAGAGGTGATCTCACTCCTAGCAAAGCAGGGCTGCTGAATTTACCCCTGTTTGCTTAGTAACTGGGGAATTCTCAGTGTGTGTTTGGGGGGGGGAAGGACAGTGGAACCAATTTAACGTTTATGGTGTTGAAAACATAGGCAGATTTCCCGAGTGAGCCGTCGGCTTCACACGAGGCCAAGTATCGCCAAAGAGTTCACTAGTGCAGGATTGGCGACAAAGGGCAGGAATGAGATACGACACTGGCTCCATGTGGCATGGGGTACCTCACCTGATCTTTCTGTGCATTTCTGGTCTCTTTGGTCTCTAAAAATTTATTTTTATTTATTTTATTTACTTTGTCAAGCATGTTTCAGATAACAGATATAATTGGAAACATGATTAAGAGTACATGCAATGGGTACGAATAACAGGGGACATTAGGACAGGGTTGGCAGGTTGATGTACTTATGCACACCCCTTACAGACTTCTTAGGAATGGGGTGAAGTCAACATATGATCTTCATTTGGCTCACAACAGAACACCGAGCAACATCTCTTTGTATTTACAAAACAAAAGGGAACGTCAATAACTCCTTTGAATGCTAGGATGTAGCTTGCAATTCAACACGCGTGTACAGGTTTCACCTCTTGTGCAAAACGCCACAGATTAGAGATGCCTACATATCTTTTTCTTGCTTAACTAATCAGCAAACCTAGATAGAAACAATATAGAAAGGGAGAAAATTTTGGAAAACAAGAAAAGCGGCGAAGCAGAACTGTTCTTTTTAATCATCCTTGTGAAAGACAATAATATCGCAGAATCCATCCTCTCGCCCCAGGTATTTTTCCTTACAGAGGAAGCATTTTCTAGTGAGCCTTCCCACTAATTAGTGGTCTCGCTTGCCTAAAACAAAGGAGAAAGAAAGGAGATCCAAATAGTTTGGACAGCTGAGTTTAGCTTCCTTTTTAATTTCTTTTTAATTCTTTTTAATTCTTTAATTCTTTTTAATTTCTTGGAATCATCATCTTGGAATCATCATCATCTTTTAGTGACCCATAATCCCTTGCGAGGTGGAGTCTGGGTCACTGAATGGAGCGAGCAGAGTGTTTTAATGGCCAGATGCCCTTCCTGTCACCAATGCAGAGTTTTGTTCAGCAGATAGACTCTCAGTGTGCCCAGGGAGAGAAATATCTGCCTCTAGGTAGGATCAAGCTCACGGCCTCTTGATTGTGAGGCGAGAGTGCCACCTCTAGGCCACTGCACCACTTCCCTTTTTAATTTCTTGGAACGATCATGCAAAATTAAAATGGGAATCGAGCCATTTAACCAAAATAAAATATTGCAGCATGAGGGTGATGGGTTAATGACAATACCAGATGTTGCCTTGGTCCTGCCAGTGAGTGAGTTGGCGATCAGTGATCACAGTCTAGGACTGCACGTAATGGCATTGTCACCCATGAAATCTTTTAAGTGGCCTTCACAACCTAGAGTGATCCATGAATCACCTGGGTAGAATTCAAGGTTTAGAACGTCTTCCATGCCTACTGAACAACTCAAACCAAAGACTCTCCAGCTGACATTGAACAGGAAACCCATTGGACATGGCCAATGTATTTAGTATTTAATATTTATTTGATTTGTCAATCGCTTACAAGATACAGGTATAAGAATAAATGTAGTTTTGAATACATGAGATAGATACTTACAGTATAAGAAAAATAAAAAGAAACAATAGGACAGGGACGGTAGGCACTATTGGTGTGCTTATGCACGCCCCCTACAGGCCTCATAGGAAGGGAGTGAGGTCAATAGTAGACAGTCTAAGGTTAAAGTTTTCGGGGTTTGGGGAAGAAACCACAGAGTCACGTAGAGTATTCCAAACATTGACCACTCTGTTGCTGAAGGCGTATTTTCTGCAGTCAAGTTTGGTGTGGTTAACCTTGAGTTTGTATCTATTGTTTTCTCTTGTATTGTTATGATTGAAGCTGAAGTATTCATTTGCAGGTAGGACATTGCAATAAGGAAGGTAGAGTTACAGGTCAACAATATCTAGAGAACCGTTGGCTTTCTACTATTGATGTAAACTAGCAGAGGGATTGATTCACCTGTGGAACGGATCAAAATTCAGTGATAGAATACATGGAGGGAATGTTAGCGCATCCCCATCATTTTCAGCTAAAAATGCTAGTAAGCAGGTGGCTTTTGCTGCAGAAGACCTTCATCATACTAGATGCACCAAGATACTAAGGCAGCTGTCTATATTTGTGACTTGATAGAAGCTGGTGTTTTGCCCTCAGTGATCCCATATTTGAGGCCGGGCAGATGGCTGAGATGCCCAAACACAGACAAAAACAAAAACTGAACTATTCAGGTTTAAGTTTCTAGCCAATAGGAAAGCATGATCCTCTCCTTCTCCAGAACTTGCTCAGATCCTTCCACGCTGGGGTGAAAACGTCAGAGTGTTGAGTGTTGATCTTTCTTAGCTGACTGAGACGATTAATGAAGAGAAACATTTGAGCTGCCAAGAATAATTGAATAACAGGAAAGCATAAGCCTGCTTGCAGAGGGGCAGATGTCGCTTGTTTGGGTTCAAGGGGGAGGGGAAAAGCTTTACACCTTGGGAGGCTATTCAAAGCTTCTCTGTTGAGGAAGACCAACAAGGAGACTTCAGTTGCCTCTTCTGTCCATCTCCGTAGTCCTCTGGAGGTGTTATCATCCCAAATAAAGACCTCCCCAGTTGCAACCACCAACATTTGTTGGATCAACATGTGGCCACCAGGTGTGATCCCTCACATCACACTTCTAGTTGGCCAGAATCCTCCTACATGGACGTGTGGGCCTTCACGCAGGTGTTGTCCTTGAACTGAACGACACCTCTATGCTCATTAGACGAGCTATTGGACAAGACAGTCTTCTTCCTCCTCCTCCTCCTCCTCCTCCTCCTCCTCCTCCTTCTTCTTCTTCTTCTTCTTCTTCTACCATATCTGTCATCGGACGTTGGCAATCATGTTGGCGATCCTATTTTTATTAACAGCTGCACAAAAAAGGGCTGCTGAGTTTTCTCCAAACCAGTCCCTTAGATTTTGAAGCCATGATGTTGTTCTTCTGCCTGGACCTCATTTGCCTTCAATCTTTCCCTGGAGGATTAAGTGACAGATGCCGTATTTTTCTGGGTGTCGCATCCCATGTCCGAAAATAACTTTCACTTTTTCATGATTTTGATCATTTCCTTTGGCTTTCCCAGGTGCCTTATCCCCTCGTCATTTTTTATTTTGTTGACCCAGCTTATACATCACAGCTGCCTGTTAATCCTCATTTCAAATGCTTCAAAGACAGCCATGAAGGTCCCAGTTTGGGAAAGAAGGACATTGGGTTAGAAAATGGACATGCTGAGCTAGATGCCCACCCATCTATCCACGCTTTGTCGCAAAGATCTATGCATGCCTGAAGGAACAGTAAAGCATTTTGGAC
Source organism: Bungarus multicinctus (assembly GCA_023653725.1). Lineage (NCBI taxonomy): Eukaryota > Metazoa > Chordata > Lepidosauria > Squamata > Elapidae > Bungarus > Bungarus multicinctus. Next base: position 5,289,516 of record CM042845.1, read on the forward strand.
TGGTCAAGGCCATCTGCATACTTATTCTCACATGGCCAATGCTCCGTTCTTCATATTATCTTCACCAGCCCTTTCCCAATGTCTCAACAATTCTATAATTCTCACTGCAGAGAATTCCCACTGAGCATATTTGGTTTGAAATGGCTGGCGAGACCTTTAGCAGCTCTCCGAGGTGCTTGGCTTCCAACCAATGGTAGAAAAACATTGTCCTACGTGGAAGGGCAAGAAGCTACTTATCCCGGGTTAGACAAGGCCCTTACCAAAACAAGGAGGAATGGCACCCAGACCAACTTGAAAGCTGGGGCAGATCAGATTTCTCAGCTCGCTTGCCACAAGTGCTGATTTTAATTCAAAACACGCCCCCAAAGAATTGTTTTGTATTTATGTTCATTTGGAAGAAGAAGAAGAAGAAGAAGAAGAAGAAGAAGAAGAAGAAGAAGAAGAAGAAGAAGAGGAGGAGGAGGAGGAGGAGGAGGAGGAGGAGGAGGAGGAGGAGGAGGAGGAGGAGGAGGAGGAGGAGGAGGAGGAGGAGGAAGAAAAGAAGAAGAAGAAGAAGAAGAAGAAGAAGAAGAAGAAGAAGAAGAAGAAGAAGAGGAGGAGGAGGAGGAGGAGGAGGAGGAGGAGGAGGAGGAGGAGGAGGAGGAAAAGAAGAAGAAGAAGAAGAAGAAGAAGAAGAAGAAGAAGAAGAAGAAGAAGAAGAAGAAGAAGAGAAAAAATGGGGAGAACCGACATCTTGCTTGTGTTGGAAATGCATCTTCTGATAAAAGAAATCCTACCTAAGCCTTCATTGGGAGCAAGAGAAGAAGCTTTCGCTCTTGTCTTTGCACAAACTTTTAGAGACCCCCGTTATTCACTTGCATTCCACTTGGCCCGATGACATCTCCAGAAGCAGCAGGGGATTAAATTAATTTGTGTAAACATGACTCATCCCACCCACTCTACCCCTCCCCAGCAGACAGAGAGACGGGACACCTTGATGATTGGAGACGAGCCGGCTGAAAGAGCAGTGAAGCGAGATACCTCCTGGCTCAACTCAAGGATGGATATCTGTTGTGACACCAAATGTCTGTCCCGGAATCGTCGTCGTCTCCATCTCATCATGTCCCCCCTCCATTCCCACCCTTGTCTCTCTTCGCCAAATGTCAAAAAAGAGACTTTAAGCAGAGCAAAGATGTGTCAAGATTGTATCTCTAGGCAGCAGATTCGTGGGGGAACCTCCTCAAGCTGCCATGATTCCATCAGGCTGTGGTAGGAGGAATGAAAGTCCTATTGTTTCTTTTATTTTTCTTATATGTACCCATTTCATGTATTCATAACTATGTATATACTTATACCGATTATTTTGTAAGTGATTGACAAATCAAATAAATAAATAAAAATAAAGTATTTAGATTTTCCTTCTCTTCACTCAACTGATAACTAGTACCCTTCTTTTCAAATTCTTGTTCCCCACCACCACCATTCTGATCATAACTTTAAGAGCCAGTACTTATTTCATTTTTTTAAAAAAAAAAAACACTGTTCCCAGGGATGCTGGAAAGTGTAGCTTAACAATGTCTGGAATTGGATGCTCTGCTATCAACCACAGCGTTGGTGCCAAAAAGTGTGTTACTGAAGTGGCAAGACTTCAACTCAATCTCAAAAAAAAGTCCCATTTGTTGAAGCCGGCTGAATATTGACACCAGCCTTGCTTGGCCAGAGTTGGTGGCATAGTTTTCTTCAAAGCATCAAGAGGGGTTGTTGAAGCCAACAGGCCCAACCTCCTGTTCAGGGTAGAGATTCAAATTTTAAAAATCCACGAACCCAATAAAGGGGAACTCAATGTCAAAGTTTGCAGCCATCTAACCAGCACACAAGTAAATAATTCAGCAGGATTCATTGTTTATATGCAATACTATAAAACATGATGCATGTACACAATACCCATGCAGCAGAAGCCAGAACCACCAGAACTCAGAATCACAGAAGCAATATAAACACAGAAGCAATATAATACAGAGGCCATATTGCAAGGACAAAGCAATTCTTACATACAAATCAGTCAAGCTAAGCCACGCCCAGGCTCCGAACTGTCTGGGTCACCAAACAATCTCCATTGGCTGACCTGTTACCATGTCTATTCCAATTCATGAACTCTTACACACAGACACTCACTGCCTTCTTCAGTAATTCATTCCATTGTCAAACTGCTTCTTTCTTTCCAAAGTGTTTCTTAACATTTCCACTGGAATATTTCCCCACAGCTACTAGTTCAGGAGATACAGGCTGGAAGGGTTTGTAACATACCCATCTCAACAGCAAATTTTGCCTTATCCAAAGTTGTTCATAGCCTTCAAAGTCTCGGACTAATTTTAGCACACAAAGCAATTGGAGTTACCAGTTCAAGCAGCTTATCTGCTGAGGAGCAGACAAATATGGATGCAAGCTGCCCATTGCTGGACTGCCTAAAAGCAACATAGAGAAGGAGCTTGTTCCAACTTTAATGAGCCACTGAAGGAGAAACATAGAAACATAGCCCATTCTCACCTATTTAGATGCACCTCCTGCAGGCCACCTCTGCTCTGACCACAGAACCACAGTTTTTCTCAGCGAGCCGAACTGATCTTTTGCAAAAGGCTTTTGAAAGTAGGCAGAGGAAGGTGTAAAATTCATTAAGATTTATTAGCTCAGCGATTATGCTTCCCATTGCTAATATACAGCTACATGTCCAGTTGTCCAGGAAACAACTTTTTGCCCTGTGACTGATGAATAGAAGAAATAGATTCAGAGCCAGTGTGTAGAAAGAAGGCCTCAGGATTGAATTGTTGCACACAATTTCAAAGCAGTGAAGAAGCAGGGGGCACACGCATCATTCAAACGAAGAAGTAAAAATCAAAGCTTCTCTTCCGATGTCCTGTATCAGCCTTGTTATATTATAGGGGATTTCAGGATGAGAAACTCAGGAGTCAAACAACAGTTAAAAGTTTATAAACTAGAAGAAATACTGTCTTAGGGCAACAGAGACGCAACCAGGACCAAATTTAGTAGCAGGAAAACTATTTATGAAACCAGGCAAACCAAAGACGAGGGAATGAGGAATCATCGCAAGAAGAATATCACAGAGAAAGCTCCTGAAACAAGTTGCTTCCAATTGAAAAACTATATTTCCACAGACCGCTGGCTACTGTTGATCAAAGCTAATTTCGTAGAAAGGTCACCCAGAAGCAAAATCTTTCTGTTGAATAGATCTTTACTCCTGGGGAGTTTTTCCTTGCAACTCAATATACCTGACTTTTCTTTTACCTTTTTCTCTCTGCATTCAAACCACATATTTCTCAGCTGAGGCAGGCTAAGTGAAATCTCTCTTTGCAGGGGATGATCTGATCAGACTCCTTTGCCAAACGCAATGCTATCTTTAGCTCTTGTAACTTTGGGTGGAGTTTCCTCCCACCCCAACAAGGGTAGGACTTACCCTGAAGAGTTAGATTTTGGGTTGTTGCAGGATCTTGGACAGCTCCTAGGCTGACGTTGATCCAAAACTTTGCCAATTTTTACATTTTTGGAAGATCTCAAAGCCAAAGTATGGAGAATTTGAAGGGAGCCTTCTCATCATCATCTTTTAACAACCCCATCATCCCTTGCAGGGTGGAGTCTGGGCAACTGAATGGAGCAGAGTGTTTACTGGCCGGATGCCCTTCCTGTTGCCAGTGCAGAGCTATGTTCAAGCAGATATATTTTCATCCTGCCCAGAGAAATATCTGCCTTTACACCTAGGATCAAACTCATAGCCTCCTGATTGTGAGGTGAGAGCTCAACCTCTAGGCCACCACTCTACTCCTGAAGGAAGCCTTCTGATTGGCACCAATTCCAGTTGTACCACCATGGAGTTTTCTTTCCCCATCTCTTTCACTAAAGGAGAAAGAGGAAAACCATCATTTCTCATCCTCTTTAACCATGTGGAATGGCTTGCCTTCAGAGGTTGTGGGTGCTCCATCGCTTTTAAGGCTTTTAAGAAGAGACTGGGCAGCCCCTTATCTGGAATGGTATAGCCCGTCTCCTGCTTGAGCAGGGGGTTGGACTAGAAGACTTCCAAGGTCTCTTCCAACTCTGTTATCCTATTAAATATGTCTGGGATGCTTAACTGAATGGATCGTGTGCTGCTGGTGTACAGATGAAAGTCTGCAGGTGGGAAGAGAGAATAACTCAGTTAACTATATATCACATGACTACAGACCAAGTTTCTGCACACAGACTTGTAAGAAATTCTGATTTGGCAAAATAAGCCTGTCAGCTACATTCATATAAACCCAGCCTGTTCTCATTCAAGTTACTATGTAAACCCACAGGTTTGAGTTCCAGTAATGTGAGAATCCAGTTAGGCAAAGGCTGTACAGCCCATAAAGAAAACCCTGCATTCTGGAAGGCTGCTTAGCCTTGGTTTAGATGGGGACGAACCACTGTTCTGCTGGCTCCCCTTGACAGGTCTGATTAATGAGCCCTCTGGTTTGCAAGTCAACCCATCCAAATTTCCTCTCAAGCATGAACAAATGAGTTATCAACCGAGAAGTTGGTGGGCTCCCAGCAGTATCTGTCTCCTTTCGCCCTTCGTCTACAAAGAGCAGCGTGGCTCCACCAAGTCTCTATGCATTGTTGTGATTGAAAAACGCAACATAAACTCATGGTATTATTATAGACTTTCAAGTGATCTTAATGTAAACGAAGCAAAACGTCGCCAACGTAGCCCAGCCTGGACCCGACCATGCAATCTGAGTTCTCATAAATAAGAAACTGTCGAGAGCCCAAACCTCTGTCTGAAAGGCTTCTGTGGAAGCAAAAGAGATAGAGTTTCAATGCCTACTTTCCATGCCGGAAGAAAGCATTCATTTCTGAAAAGAGTTGGGACAAACTCCACACAACGGAAAGTGATTCCCAAACTGAGCCATTTTCGGATTCTGTACAATGGGTGTTGAATCCCAACCAAACTCTACTATTTTGGTAAGACCATACTCGGAATTTCACGTCCAGTTTTGGTCACCACAATACAAAAAAAGACGTTGAGATTCTGGAAAGAATGCAACAAAGATGATTAGAGGGCTGGAAGTTTAAACACATCCAGGGAACTGGATTTGTTTAGTCAAATGAAGAGAAGGACTAGAATTAAGGAGAAGTTTCTTGTCAGTGAGAACAATTAATCAGTGGAACGGCTTGCCTCCAGAAACTTGTGGGTGCTCCATCACTGGAGGTTTTTAAGAAGAGACTGGACAGTCAGTTGTCCAAAATGATGTAGACTAGAGTCTCTTGCTTGAGCAGAAGTTTGAAGTAGAAGACCTCCAAGGTCTGTTATTCTGAGTTCAGCACAGAACCAGGAGCCACAAAAATGCAAACCAGGATGAACCTAGTACTTGGGGACAAACGTAACCAGTAGATCTTTGCCAGAGTATCTGTGCTAGGGTGGATTTTGTGTGGTTAGAAATGGACTTCAGAAATGGAATGCACAGAGGGAAAAGAATGAAGGAGAGTTGCAGTGCCAGCATTTTGTTCACTTCTCTTGGTCGAAAATATTCCCCGTTTGGAAATGTCCACCTACAGCATTTGGTCAATGTCAGCCATGCTTGAGTTCCTGAGGAGGCCTTGGCAGCAAGGTTAAGAATCTGAGGCAGGGGGTCCAGCCAGCTTTCTTTCTGCCAAGATGTCCAAGACGGCACCCCAACGGGGAACCTCATTTGCCAAGAGACACCACTCGTGGCTTGTCAGACGCTGCAGCTATTCTTGGCAACCGAATAGTGAAGGCCTTGATGAGAGTTTGTCCGTCTGTATCTCCTTCTCGTCTTCACACTCTGTGCTGTGTTCCTGATGCCAACTTTCCATGTAGCAAGCTACTGTTTGGGGCACAGTGGTGGTGGAGAAGGGTCTTCCCATGGGGTATATAAAGTATGGAAGGTGTTCCTTCTCAGGTTACTTCCAGCAAATTTTCATGTCAGCCTCTCTTCCCCCGAAGATGACACTCTTATGAAAAAGATGCTTTTTCTTTCTGGAACAAAGAGTCTTCTAGAATGGCTTTTTGCAAAAACACCATGGTGATGATTTGATCAGTTTATGATGGCAGCAAGAAAGCAACGGATCAGCAGTGAGATCTAGATTGGGACACTTAATATTTATCCATGCACTTTTGCATAACCTTCAGATGCCTAGTAAATAAAATAAATAATTACAACTCAGTTAATTTAAATCTTCACTTGGATTCAGAAAAAGAAACCTGCTCACAGTTGGACTTTGGAATGTTTACCTGTCCTAGATCCAACATCACAGTCTTGTTTAACAGGCCAGTAATTTCTCAAGAAATCATGATGCGTAGCCGAGAAAACTGGTTTCTTTGAATGAGCTTTTCCTTACAACATGTTATGATGGCTTCAGAATTCAGACCTTCTCCCCAAACTTCTAAAAGATAGTGCAGTGGCTCAATGATTAAGATGCTGCGCTTGTCAGCTGAAAAGCCAGCAGCCCAGGTGCGAGACCTGAGGGCCATGCCAAGTCCTCGCTCCAGCTCCTGCCCACTTAGCAGCTCAAAAGCATGCAAATGTGAGTAGATTAATAGGTACCACTTTTGTGGGAAAGTAATAGCGCTCCATGACATCATGCTGGCCACATGACCATAGAAATGTTTTCAGACAAAATTGGCTCAACCGCCTTGAAATGGAGACGAACACCGCCCCCTACAGTTGGCAACAACTAGCGGAGTAAAATCCACATGTCAGGGCTCTGACAAATCACCCCCATTCAAATCATAAGTCTCTAGCCACATCTCTCAGAGTAAAAAAAATGATTTATTAGGAGTGACCATGTTGGTGTTACCTGGGTGTAGCTGATTCTAAGACACATCATTCATTTCACCCTTGACCCTGGTCTTCCCCCCCCCACCCCCTGGATGTATATTCTCCAGTGGGACACATCCATAGCCAAGAGTCATCAACCATGTTTTCCAGTAATAATCTTGCGCGCCAACAGCTTTGGCTGTCTAGCAATTATCTGAAGCATTTAAGGAATGCACTACTTTCCCCACTCAATTTCTGATGGCAACTAAAAAGACCAAGTAAGTAAATTTTAGTTGACACCACAGGGACTACTTTACCTCAAGCTTCAAAAATCAATTGAGTTCCTCAGGACCTTTTCTTGTTTTCAAGCATGACACTTGATACGGGCACCTAAACCAGCTTTGTGGATTCTGTCAGCAACTAGAGGTCATGAAGAACAGAGACAGCCCTATGTCTGAATGGAGACATTCAGCAATGCCTTTCTTCTTCTTCTACCGAGCTTCCTGGTAGCAAGGCCAGGCCCTCAGAAGCAATCCGTAGACGGCCAGGAACTGAGTTGCCAAACAGTGAAGGAACCCATATCTAAAACTGGATTGGGTAAAGTCAATCCAGTTCCAGAGAGACTGCAGTAATACAGTTTTACCACACAAGGTAATCCTTCCCTTCCCCACCATCCAGTCAGAGCTGAAGAAGCTCCTTGGATGAGAAGTGAAACGTCTTCAAAAGAAAAAAAAACAAGGAAGTCCAGTTGCCTCTTGAAAAAAAAAGCACCTTTGGGACAACCCTGACCTGGAGGACTGAGAATCTCCAGAGATACACCAGGTAGCAGAGATCAGACATTCTAATGAGCATCAGGTGCTTCTTGGATATAAGATCCTGGCAGTTAGGCAGCTTTTATTTGTAGCTCAATAGAATTGTCATTTACAACAGCTGTAAGAGCAATTTAGGGCTTAGTCAATGGAAGTCGTGGGTTGACAATTATGAGAAATAGCGCATGGACTGCAGTGGCCTTTGATCTGAACCAAGGTTAGTCCGTAATGTCGCCTTTATGAAGGCTCTGGATTTAAAAATTAGGAAACTCAGGCCAGGCTGCCATTTCTGTAATCCAAGCCCAAGGATATTCCTCCGGTGTTGTAATTCACTCTCTCCCCCTCAAAATGCTTGATGTGATGATCTTGCCCAGATGAAAAGAAGGCCATGCGCAACAAGCCGACGTGTTTATTTTACAAAGAAAATATATCAAATTCCAGGCTATCATTTAAAAAAAAAAAAAAAAACAACGGGCAGCTTGACTTCAGCATTCGGGGAGCCAAGATTCTTGGGAGGGAGCCAAGTATGACGCCATCTCAAGACATTTTTAATCCTGTTTAATGTGGATTTGCTGTCGGCTTTGAGGAGGGGGCTGCTCCTTCTGAAGGCTCGGTTCCCTTTCCACTATTGATCTCAGACAAATGGCAGTAAAAGGAGAAGAATGGGGGGGAAATCAAGGGGGCCTGTTAGAAACTCAGATTGAGCTCCAGAGCAAGAAAAGTCTGCGCTCGCGAGCAAATTTGACTCTTTGGCCTAAAAAGACAGTCTTTGCAGATTTCACTAATGAGAGAAAATCTTAGAATCATGCACGCTTCTACTGTTTGCATCCAGAACTTCCTTTCCCTGGAGATCTTCCTTTGAAGACCTTCACCAAATATCCCTGGCACCCTCCATGCTTCTAGGCTTCATCCCAAACTAGACCAAGTGACGGTGATATTTCAGATGTCGCCAGAGTTCCTTTCCCAACATCCCTTGCCACGCACTTCTTAGGAAGTTGCAGCTGGTCAAGCAGTGCAATGTCCCCCCTTGCCTGTTTTTACCTGACCTTACTAAAAAAAAAAAAGTTAACATTCTGCTCTTGACTTTCCTGGGAAATTAGTGATATCAAAAGTTAGCCTTGAGAGAAAGAACACTGTGAGCAGATGGCTTGGCAGGAGACTCTTGGAGATGCAAAGAAGGTCAATTATATTGAATATGCAAGGTTGGGAGATGCTACTGAGGTTTGGCACCTCCGCCGTTACAGTGCTTCTCTTCCTTTGAGGTTCTCCAAGGCTTATCAGCCTAATCACACCATGGGCAGCTTCTCCTTGGGAGCTGGAAGCTGATGTTACCAAATCCCTTTCCCTCATTGAAAAGGAGACTGAATGGCTGGAGAAAGGGGAGGCCTTGGGCAGCAGGGAAGTCTGCCAATGCTAATTGAGCCACCCTCGCATTTTTAGCTGCAAGGTTTAAAATAGGTTTTGGTAGGGTTCATTTTCTTCCTGAAAGATTTTGAGAGAATTGGACTGAAAGGTAGAAGAAAAAACAACACTGAAGACATTTGATTAAAACTATACACACACATACACACATACACACCCCAAAAGAAAGAAGAGGGACAAGAAGAAAACACATTTTCTACCTTAAATGTGGGAGAAAATAATTGGTTTAGGGTGGTAGAAGTGCTGGTAGTTTAGAATCAGTTCCTTTATGTGCACGAAAAATATACCCCATGATACAGTTAATCAAATCTGTACTTAGGGATGCTGGACACAAACCAGAATGGTGGTGGAGAGAGAACTAGGCTAGTTAAATTAATCACAAGCTTCCTTGAGACACCTCCACCTTCAGAAATTTCCTCTCCCTCCCTCCCTCCCTCTCTCTCTCTCTCAGATATCAGGGAGAAACGACAGGGAGAAAACCCAGCTTGCAAGCTTTCTGAAAGAAACTTGTCTGGCTGTTGTGGGAAATAGGAAGCTGGATTAGATGGATCTGTCTTGTTTGTTTTTTGCCTTGATTTCAAAATCACGTGACCCGAAACTTGGTTTGCCACAAGGACACACGGTATTATTTGTAACTGATTCATTGCAGCGAAAAAAAGGAAAAGAAAAAGAAATTGCGTTTAGCTGGAACGGTCCAGGTAGCCTCGTCCAGCCAGATTCCCCCAAAGCGGAGGCTGGCATAGAGCCTCACTGGTTGCAAAGCCTCTGTCTCATTTGGTTTGCTCTGTGGTTTCTGTACAGCCTCTCGTAAAGCTGTCCAGCCTGACCTAAATGGGAGACTCACGTCCAGAATTTGGAGCTGGCTTGCATGCAGATGTGCGTGCGTGCGTGCGTGTGTGTGTGTGTGTCAGGGGGGGAAGCTGTGTGGAGCTTCACCCCTTCTGTGCTGGCAAGTGGACCCCTTCAAAAACTCGAGAAGCAGACAATTCCAAGATGTTTGCTCTGGGTACACAGCTCAACCTGAAATCCTGTCCAGGATGGTTCACAGTTACAAGAGAGTTGATTCTTCACAGTGGTCCCAAACATTACAGACTCCTCCATCAGTGAGAACAGAAGGCTGAGCTTGATTCCTTGTGAACAGCCAGGGCCAAATGCACGAGGGTTCCCTTTTCTGAAAAGCGAATATAACGACATCTTTCCCCCATCATCTGCATGCCATATATTGAAATAGAATAACAGAGTTGGAAGGGACCTTGGAGGTCTTCTAGTCCAACCCCTTGCTCAGGCAAGAAACCCTACAGCACTTCAGACAAAGGGTTGTCCAATCTCTTCTTAAAAATTTCCAGTGTTGGAGCATTCACAACTTCTGGAGTCAAGTTGTTCCACTGATTAATTGCTCTGTCAGGAAATCTCTCCTAGTTAGTTCTAAGTTGCTTCTCTCTTTAATTAATTTCCATCTGTTGCTTCTTGTCCTGCCTTCAGGCATTTTGGAGAATAGCTTGACTCCCTCTTCTTTGTGGCAGCCCTTGAGATATTGGATGACTGCTATATTGTCTACTCTAGTCCTTTTCATTAGTCTAGACATACCCAGTTCCTGCAATCATATGTTTGAGCCTCCAATCCCCTCATCATCGTTGTTGCTCTTTCCAGAGTCTCAACATCTTTTTTACATCGTGGTGATGACCAAAGCTGCATGCAGCATTCCAAGTGTGGCCTTTTTGCAATGGGCCAAGCCACGCCCTCTGTCTTGCAAATACCGACGACTGGGGTTGCACAGCACATGAAACCAGAACCGCATTAGGGCTTCGGGCAATGTGGGGAACGGGGCCTCCAAAGCAAAAGTCCTCAATTTGCCCATGCGCTGTGTTTTCACACTCAACACGTGCTGATTCTTCGGCTGCATAATGTCCCGTTTCCCTTCCCCTGATTTCAATGCAGGCCATGGCCAGCGATCATTGGGAGAACATTGGGAAAGACTCAACAGGGTCCCTATTGGGCTGGGGGCCGACAAAGGCATTCAGGAAGGGCATTAAGAGTTGTTAACCTAATCCTATGTAGCTTTTTCTCTGGTAACATCACACTACTAACTAGGGCATACAAAACATTTGCCAGACCAATACTTGAATACAGCTCATCAGTCTGGAACCCACATTACGTATCTGATATTAACACAGTTGAAAAAGTCCAGAAATATTTCACAAGAAGAGTTCTTCACTCCTCTACTCGTTGCAGAATACCTTATGACACCAGACTCGAAATTCTAGACCTAGAAAACCTAGAAGTACGCCGTCTTCGATCCAATCTAAGTATAGTATATAAAAACATACATTGCAATGTCAACGAATACTTCAGCTTCAACTATAACAATACAAGAGCAAACAATAGATACAAACTCAAGGTTAACCGCACCAAACTTGATTGCAGGAAATATGACTTCAGCAACAGAGTGGTCAATGCCTGGAATGCACTACCTGACTGTGTGGTTTCTTCCCCAAACCCCAAAAACTTTAACCTTAAACTGTTTACTATTGACCTCACCTCTTTTCTAAGAGGCCTGTAGGGGGCGTGCATAAGCGCACCAATGTGCCTACCGTCTCTGTCCTATTGTTTTATTTTTCTCATATGTACCCATTTCATGTATTCATAACTATGTTTATCCTTATACCTATTATCTTGTAAGCAATTGACAAATAAATAAATAAATAAATAAATAAATAAATAAATAAATAAATAAATAAATAAATAAATAAATAAATAAATAAATAAATAAATAAAAGTGAAGCTTTCGACATTTGGGGAAAGCCAGTGAAAGACATTTTAAATCCTCTCCAGGCAGCCACGCTATCAGGCTGGCCCTGTCTGCATCTCCTGAATCCCCAGTGGCCTGACCTACAGTTTTAGCTTGTTAACAGAGCCATCAATCTGCATCACAGAAACACCGTTCCAGGCCCGCTCTCCAAACCCCAAATTCACTCCCTGTTTTTCTGCAGCCCGTGGATCTGTTGTACGACATCCGTGGGCAGGCACAGCCCGTCTTAAAAAACATTTTCCAGCTCCGAGAACTGGAATGCGACCGGGGTGGGCAGACGAACGGCTCGTCTTCGCCAAGTATGGACCAACTTTGGCTCCGGCAAGAAGTTTCCAGCCACCGTGGAGCCAGACACATTTACATTCTTCTATTTGAAGTTAAACCCTAATCCCTTGAAAGATTTGCAGTCTGAGCTACGGAGTCGCTCGCCACCGCGGCGTGGAGGGGTCTCATTGGGTCTTGAAACCTGAAGCAAATACATTGGAGGGACAGAAATTGGGGAAAGTCAGGGGAGAAGAGATCACGCCTCTTTGATTGAGGGGCATTCCTTACGAGATAAGGATGCTCCCAAAAGTTGAAGTCCAAATCCAGTTCTTGTGTTTGGCCTTAAGACAGCGCCTCCCACCCCAACCTTTTGAGCACCAGGGACTGGTCCCATAGAGAGAGGTTTTTCCGCAGACTGGTGGATGTGGTTTTGTGTGTTGCCTGCATCCCCCAGATGGGATTTCACTTGTTTGCGTGGCCTGGTTGCTGAGATGCCAGTCCACAGACTGGGGGTTGGGGATCCCTGCCTTAAACCATCTGCCCACCCCCAATTATTTTAATGGACTGGCCAGGGAACCCAATTGAGGGTGGATTAGAATAGAATGGGATGGGATGGAATGGAATAGAAAATAGAATGGAATGGAAAATAGAATGGAATAGAATGGAATAATAGGAAGAGGAATAAGAATAGAATAGAATAGATATTGGGATGAAGAATAGAATTGAATAGAATGAGAGAATAGAATAGAATAGAATAGATATTGGGATGAAGAATAGAATAGAATGAGAGAATAGAATAGAATAGAATAGTTGGAATGGACCTTGGAGGTCTTCTAATCCAACCCCCTGCTTAGGCAGGAAATCCTATACCACTTCAGACAAATGGTTGTCCAATCTCTTCTTAAAAACTTCCAGTGTTGGAACATTTACAAGGTGTTCCACGGATTAATTGTTTCTAATTGTCAGGAAATTTCTCCTTAGTTCTAGGTTGCTTCTCTCCTTGGTTAGTTTCCACCCGTTGCTTCTTGTCCTGCCTTCAGGTGCTTTGGAGAATAGCTTGACTCCCTCTTCTTTGGGGCAGCCTTGTGATTTCTCTTGGGCCTCTGATCATCTTTTAGCATCACCCAGAGTCCTTATGGGACTCTTAAGAGGATGCTTAAACCAAGCTTGCTGTAGCCTAAGTCAGCCTAAAACCAACCTGTCCATCTCATGTCACCAAAGGAAGAGGAGACTTCTGGAAGTTGGATCCCCGTGGGAAAAAGAAGAGGGAAGGCTTTGCTCACTCTAACTTCTCAAATGGACTGTGGATAGGACCATGGGAGACAGAGGGAGAAGAGCCACAGCTTCTTGAGTAAGAGCCCATAAATGGAAGGGGAGGAGAGATGTACTTTCAGTATACCTGCTAGATTCTGTTCATGTAAACTTACGATAAAATAGAGCAAGTTCTTCTGGGAGTGGCTCCTGCTCAGGCCTACCTTTCAAGGCTGACAATTTCCTTCCAAAAAGTTGCAAAGGATGGCATCCAAATGCAATTCTTCCTCCAGCGGAGTCTGCCATTGAGTGTTTGCCTCCACCTGGAGCAGAGACATACCAATCCATCCCAGTTTGCTGTAGATACACCTGCAAACACAGATGTGTGCCCGTGCAGCACATAGCCAAGCCCATGTGTGAGCCCATGTTCTCTCATTTCATTATGGACTAGAACAGTGGTGAGTTTCCCAATTTTTTTTCCCACCAGTTCTATGCATGTTTCATTTTATTCAAATAAAGACCTTTGTCAAGGCTGGAAAGCTGCCTGAATTGTTTTTTTTTGGCTCAGCTGAGGTGTGGCAATCAGCTGAGCTAAAAAAAAAAAAAAAAAACCAAGGAAATATAGGGGAAGTAATGGAGGTGCCAGGGCCAATCCGAGGTGGTATTTGCCAGTTCTCCAAAGTGGTCAAAATTTCTGCCACCGGTACGCCAAAACCAGTCTGAACCAGCTGAATAACATCTCTGGACTAGAAGCTGGAACAGGGAGATCTAAGTATGCAACGGTGGCTCTGGGGAATAGCAGAGAAAAAAGATTTTTTAAAAAAAGATAAAAATAGCAAAAGATCCTGTTCCTCAGCAAAAGTCTAAGCGCCTCTGAATATGCCCACCAATGGAAGTCTCCTAAAAAAAAAATCAAACCAATCATTCTCCTTTAGGATGACTCTAAACCTCAAATATTTTTTTTGTTAAGAAAGCTGAAGAAGCTCATATGATCCAAACCATTTATCTCTTCTTTAGAAATTCATTGGACACTTTTCCCAAGCACAATTCGTTCCAGAAAGATCCTGTAACTGTTAACAGGCATTAAGAGTTGTTAACTTAATCCGGCATAACTTTTTCTCCGGTAATATCGGACTACTAACTAGAGCATATAAAACATTTGCTAGACCAATTCTCGAATACAGCTCATTTGTTTGGAACCTGCATTGCATATCAGACATTAATACAATGGAGAGAGTCCCAGAGATATTTCACGAGAAGAGTCCTCCATTCCTTTACTTGCAACAGAACACCTTATGCCACCAGACCTGAAATTTTAGGCTTAGACAACCTAGAACTATGCTGCCTTCAGTCTGACCTAAGCGTAGTACGTAAAATTATCTATTGCAATGTCTTACCCGTCAATGACTAGCTTCAACCACAACAATACTCGAGCACACAATAGATACAAACTCAAGGTAAACCACACCAAACCCGACTGCAGGAAATACGACTTCAGGAACAGAGTGGTCAGTGCCTGGAATGCACTACCTGACTCTGTGGTTTCTTCCCCAAACCCCAAAAACTTTAACCTTAGACTGTCGACTGTTGACCTCACCCCATTCCTAAGAGGTCTGTAGGGGGCGTGCGTAAGCACACCAACGTGCCTACTGTCCCTGTCCTAATGTTTCTTTTTTATTCGTATCCATTTCATGTTATTAATAATCGTGTTTATACTTATATTTGTTATCTAACACATGCTTGACAAAATAAATAAATAAAAATAAATAAATGAAAGATCCCTGTTGCCAGCCACTGGTAGCTGCTCACAACTCGGCTTTGTTGTGGTTTGCCGGCAGTCTGTGCAGACGGCAGCAGAATCGGACAGTGGGGAAGAAAGGGAATCAATCCAGGAGTCTGGGGAGGACTCGAATGAGGGTCCTACATCCAATGCAGAGATGTGGCCAGGAGCATCTGGGATTGGGATGCTGACTCTGGAGCCTTCACAATCTGGAAGCAGCGAGGCAGAGGAGCCAAGGGAGCCTGTTCCCAGTGTGTGTGTGCACAGAGCTGCTAGAAGACAAGAGCAGCTGAAACAAAAGGGGCGACTCGGGAATAAAGCTGGGAGGTGATTGCCTCTCCCATAAGGGATAAAGGACAGGCAAAGATAACGAAACCTTTGCAGGAAGCAAAGATGTTCATTCGGTTCAAACTCATTCTTTAAGCTCTTTGTACTTCGGTTGGTTTTTTTTTTCTAGTTCATTGGACACTTCTGTTATTGGCAGCACTTCACAGGAAAGAAAGGTGGGTGCTTATCTCGAGGGACTGTTTGAGATTCCTTACCAGCTGGGAATGAAAAGAATTCCCAACATTGCAATAAAACAAAAATTTTATTGCAAAATAAAATGGCACACACGCTTGTTTTTAAAATAAGTGTGTGTGCCATTACGGTCTCGGAAGCCTTAGTCAGAACAGGCTTTGACCCCGATTCAACTCCGCTGGGACGGCCACTTTAGAGACAGTCTCGCCACATTTCCAGGTGTTTCGGCAGCCCCGTGGTTTGGATGCTGCCCTTGGGCATCCCGCTGAGCGGTTGCAACACAGGGCAGTGGAAATGACTGTGAAGTTAGACAGTGCCCTGTGAAGAAATGGAGCTTTTAGGCACAAAGTGTCTTTCTCTTAACAAAAAATAAACCCTTTTGCCAAGCCAGGGGGGCACAGGGGAGCCTTGTGAAATCTGAAGACGTTGGCCTCCGTTGTGTGGCTCAGAGCGAAGCAAAATTGGTTAGAGAATGCACTTAGGAGCTGGGCTATAGGGAGCTCATTAATTTCACCCACAAAGCCATAAATCCATCCAGCTTCTGGATTTTCAGCCAAGGGCTTGGACCCAATTATGCTGGCCTTAGTGGATTTTTACCCTCCCACTCCATGTTTGGAGCCTACGATATGAATTTAGATTGGTTTTCTCCTCTCCTTCCCCTCTTGTTTTCTAATTTTCTCTCTTTTATAAAGTACAAGCCTGCCTCAGCGATCCCCTAAAATGGATTCCCAAACACATACAAATAATTCATTTGTTTTTTTTCTTAATGACTTTTAGATGATCAGACGCAGCCTAGTCAATAAGCCTTTGGCACCAGGCTATTATGGTTGTTATAACTTATATTAAAAATCTGAAAGAGGCTTCCAATGGCACACAATACAATGCCTAAAATGTACAAGCGTGGGGCCTTGATGTGTCATAAATGGGAGAGCTTTCCCTTGCACCTATCTGAAGAAGGGAAAAAAAATAAGCAGGTGTTAATACCTGCTAGATAGATCAACATGGTGCGGTGGCCTAGAGGTGGAGCTCTCGTCTCACAGTCAGGAGGCTGTGAGTTTGATCCTAGGTAGAGGCAGATATGTCTGGGCACAATGAGAATATATCTGCTGAAAAAAGACTCCACACTGGTGACAGGGAAGGGCATCCGGCCAGTAAACACTCAGCTTCATTCATTGCCCAGACTCTACCCCGCAAGAGATTATAAATCATTAAAAGATGATGATGAATACCTGCTAGACCAATGTTTCTCAACCATAACAGCTTCAAGATGTGTGAACTTTCAACTCCCAGAATTCCCTAGCTAGCCATGTTGGCTGGGGAATTCTGGGAGTTGAAGTCCACATACCTTAAAGTTGCTAAGTTTGAGAAACACTGTGCTAGACCATGGAAGGCACTGAGCTCAGCTATTCCTTATGATATGGATCATTCATCTTCTCCAGACTCGGGCAATGACATTCCTCCTCCTGATAACCCTCTTTACTGAGATCTCCCACAGTTAAATAACCATCCTTTCAAGTTTCTAAAAACACCTTTTCCAAAACTAACTCCATCCGTATTAACAATTCCTAGAATTTCAAATCACTGGTCATATCATCTAGGAAATAGGACTCCACAAAGGGTCAGCTGTGCTAGAGAGAGTTTTAGCCTACCCATAATGCACAGCCTTCTAGCTTACACAAATTAAGGTGGAAGGACTTTTGTGTATGTCCTCTTTTGGGAGAAAATGTTTGGGGATGACACAACTTGTATGGATCAACAAGGAAATGCACAGATCTCAAAGTGCACTGTGCTAACTCTTCCTCCTTCCCTATCTCTTTTTTCCTGTCTGCCTATTAAGCTGCTCATTCTTAACAAGAGAACTGGCCAATTGCAAAGGGTTCTGAAATTTAGGATAGCATGCAAGCCAAAAAGGCGCTGGTTGTTCACATTGCTCCATGAGAACTTCAGCTGTTAAGTTGAGTTCAGATACCATGTAAAGCCATGTTTTAACTATGATTTGTTAAATGAACCACGGTTGGTGGGCTTAGATATTGAGCTGAGCCCTAATCTTGATTTACAAACCACCGTGGCTGGATTCACACAACACAGAATGTAGAATCCAAGCAAGCCACATGATGGTCTGGTGTGGCAACTAAACCCAGCCAACAGCTCCCCCAAACTCAATTAATAAGGGCCAATGGGGAGCTAACCAAGGTTCTGAACCGGATTTTGCTTCTCTTGACCTGTCTGGAAAGGATTTTCTCCCAATTAGCTCTACTTGTACTTTGAAGAATCTTTGAGTACCATATTTGTTTCCTCTTGTGGCTAAATAGAGAACATCAAAAAGGACAAATGGTGGCAAGTTTTTTGTTAGGGAACAATTAACCTCTAACTCTTAAGTCTTTCCCCAATTTAGTGGTTTCCAGATATGATGAGATTATAGCTTCCAAATTTTCAGCCAGCACTGGGCACATGGGCTAAATTACATCTAATTATAGAATGCTGGTTTGACATTATACTCCAAATGGATTACTTTTTCCAACAAGCATAGTCTTTTCTCTGCTTTCACATAGCAGTCTTCCCTTCTTTCACACCTGCTCATCCTCTCGGGCCACCTCCTGATCTGATCTTCTCTTGTTTTATTTGACTTCTTTGATTGTTAGCTTCTGCTAAGTTGGGATGAAGGTGGATTGAAGTGACTTGAATTGGGTGAGAATCAAGAGCAAGATGGAAGAACCTTCGGGGTTTCAAAATATCCACATTCTAGGTTGAAATCCAAGGCAGGCCCTGAGTGGTCATTTACTGGCTTCAAGGTTAATCTGCTTGAGGGCTGGACTTTTGTCTTAATTTCCTGCTTTATGATATCAGTGACAACCAAATTTCCCTGCTGCAAGAAAAACAGAGAATCTACTGCAGCTATATTCCAGGCACCTTGTTTTGGTTGTGAGGATGTAGCCTTCCGCTTATAATTGAGTCATTCCTGGGGATCATGTGTCCTGACATGTCACTGGAAGGAAGGAATGCTTTTTTAAAAAAAGAAAAACAGTTTTGGGAGGAACAAGAAATAAGCCCATGTATGTGTGTGTAAGTAGAGTGTAAGCAAGAACACACCAAATGCCTCAGAGCTATAGTATGTCATAAATGTTATGTTGGGAGGCAAAGACAGCTCCTTTTAACAACATGTCAGCAGGGTTGCTAATTTAGAAGGCAAATAATTCACTCAAGGCCTAGTCTCTTCCCTCCCCCTCTCCCCCCAATATTTTTCTATCTTTCCTCTCCTCCTCCTTCACCTCCTGGATCTCCTTCCAGGCAGATTAAAAAGTCTGTTTGGAACTTTAAAAATAAAAAAGAACCCAACAGAATAGAAAAATAAATGCACCCAAGTCCCAGATGGAAAATGGAGCCTTATGTTGGCCTGTGTTCACTTAAGTACAAGCAGTCCTTGACTTACAAACACCATTGAGCCCCAGATTTCTAAATTACTAAGCAAGACAGTTGTTAAGTGAGTTCCCCCCCATTTTACGACCTTTCTTCCCACAATGGTTGGGTGGAATCCCTGAAGTTGTGAAGTTAGCAACACGAGTTAAGTGAATCTGACTTTCTCACGGATTTCTGTGTCCCAAAAAGGTGATCACAGACCCCAGGACACTTATGAATCAGCAAGTATCATAAATATGAGTGAGTTGGCAAGCATCTGAATTCCGACCGGATACTGCAACGGTCGTTAAGTGTGAAAAATGTTCACGGCGCTTTTTTCAGCGCCGTTGCAACTTCGAACAGTCAAATAAACAAACGAAGGACTCCATGTAGTGGGAAACCAGGTGGAACCAAGAGCTTGTGTGGCTCTCAAGTCCAGGTTGATGCTGGACTGCAGGATGGAGAAAAGGCCTGACAAATTTCTGAGGTAATATGATTATTGGCTGGGCCATTCATTGTACCTTCCTACTTCATTCTACAGCTGTCTTTCAAATTGAAGTGTCTTGGGGATTGTAGAAATCTTGGTTTCCCTGCTGAAATTTCTCGGAATGTTCTGGGCTCCACAGTTGCAAAAGGCATGCTAGGGCTACATCTTCCCGTTATCCTTATTCACCAGGGACCTTGAGAAAAATCTTACAAAGCTGAATTAGATTAACAGAGTTGGAAGGGACCTTGTGGATCATCTAGTCCAACCCCCCACCCACCCAAGCAGGAGACCCTACATCATTTCTGACAGATGGCAGCCCAGTCTCTTCTTGGAAGCCTCCAGTGATGAAGCTCCCACCACTTCTGAAGGCAACTTCTCTTCCATGGGTTGATTGTTCTTCCTGTCAGAAAGTTTCTCCTTATTTCCAGGTTGAGTCTCTCCTTGATCAGTTTCCATCCATTGTTCCTTGTCTGGCTTTCGGGTGCTTTAGAAAATAGCTTGACCCCTTCCTCCTCTCTGTGGCAGCCCCTCAAATATTGGAAGACTGCTATCATGTCTGCCCTGGTCCTTTTCTTCCCTAGACTAGCCAGGCCCAATTCCTGCAACCGTTCATTGTATGTTTTAGCCTCCAGTCCCCTCATCATCCTGGTTGCTCTTCTCTGCCCTCTTTCTAGAGTCTCCACATCTTTTCCATAGTGTGGTGATTAAACAGTAGCTAGAGAGACAAAAGCTGAATCTCGGTCTAGAGAAGTTAAGAGCTAGAAGAGAATTCATCTTGGCTGTATTGCAAGAGGACCAAAAGGCCGAGAAGCATGGGATATGCTTCTCAGCCTTCTGGTCTTTCCCTGCCTCCAAGAGCAAAGAAAGACAAATCGGAGCCCAGGTCATAGCAAGCCCTGCAACCACATTTGCATTCCACTTTGACTCCTGGAGTCTCCGCGTGTAACAAACATACAAAGATCTGTCGGGGTTGGCCTTGAGCCCTGGTGGCATCGTATTGCAGAAAGACTCCCTGCAAAGGAAGTCACCAGAGGTTGGGAAGCAAACCAAGATGCAGTTATGAGATTGTGTTGAAAAACGATATGCCAGCTGAGCGGTTGCTCAACTTTTCCCGTAGGGCTGGTTCATCTCAGTTCACCCTTCCCAAAACCATTCTGCCTTGCCAGGAGAATACTCTGCTTGCAGTGATAGAGACTCACGTTTGGCACCGTCAGAAAGAGAACCAGGCCTGGCAGCTTGTTGTTTTCCACGGCATAAATGGTAGAAGAGGCATTTCTTCCCCTTATCCCACAAAAAAGATGCCCCTTCGAAGGCAGTGCCTACTACAATAAAAGAGACATCCCCTTTATTTCATTGATGAGAAAAAAGGCCTCTTCTTAGGCAGCATTTATCCCGAAATAAATGTTGGGAGCATGCCTCTTCTGTTGCAGGAGGCATTTTGGAAGAGACATTCCCTTCCTTTGGCCCACAAAGGGAGATTGTTGTGTTTGTTTCCACATACAGTGTGTTGTATAAGCAGGGCGTGAAAGAGAAGGAACTAAGTGAGTGACAAGGAATGCAACAAGCCACTTGTTCCAATTCCACACCAAAGCCCATCCCTTTCCACCTTTTCATTGCTCCGATCCAGAAAATGAATGAATGAATGAATTCTTTACTGGCCAAGTGTGATTAGACACACAAGGAATTTGTCTTGGTGCCTATGCTCTCAGTGTACATAAAAAGAAAAGATACATTTGTCAAGAATCAAGGAAATGAAATGTCGTGGTGAGAAAACTAAGGTTCTACATTTAGGCAAGAAAAACCAAATGCACAGGTATAATATGGGTGGGACCTGGATCAAAAGTAGTAATTGTGCGAGAGGTCTTGGAGTCCTAGTGGACAATCACTTCAATATGAGCTAGCAGCATGCTGCAGCTGCCAAAAAAGTCAATGTAATGCTAGGCTGAATTAACAGAGGAATAGAATCAAGATCGCGTGAAGTTTAGTACCACTTTATAATGCCCTAGTAAGCACGGATTGCATTAGCACAATACTGGAAGAAACCAAATGTACCACCGATACATGTTTCAAAAAAGGTATGAGTGTGCCCGATTGGAGAGACTCACTCAAAATCAATGGGAAGGGGGATACAGACTACTACAGAATATGGGATAAATTGGTATAACTGGGTAGATAATAAGGGAAAAAACATGTAAATGAACCCAAGAAACAAATTATATTCAGCTGACTATATGAAATGTATAAGAATAACCAAGTTTTTAAATCCTTTTTTCTCTTAACTTTATTATCATTATGTATTTACTGTATCTTTTTATTCATTATTTAAATAATATGAATGCATTATTAATTAAATAATAGTTATAAACCAATGAGAAAATGAGTAGAGTATTATGAGTTATTTAGTGATTTAAGATGTGATAGTAAATGAAAATGCGATAAGTATCAGTTAGTACTGACCATTAGGACTTATCAAATTCGATAACAAATGTAAAGAGGAATGTGTTATTTACACACTATTCTTTTTGTATCTTTTAAAGTTGTATGTTTTTAATTCTTGTAAATAAAGTTTATTTGAATTTTTTTTTTAAAAAAATATAATGCCCTAGTAAGACCACGCTTGGAATATTGCATCCAGTTTTGTTTGCCATGATATAAAAAGATGTGGAGACTCTGGAAAGAGGGCAGAGAAGAGCAACCAAGATGATGAGGGGACTGGAGGCTAAAACATACAAAGAACGGTTGCAGGAACTGGGTATGTCTAGTTTAATGAAAAGATGACCGAGGGATGACATGATAGCAGTGTTCCAATATCTGAGGGAGTGTCACAAAGAAAAGGGATCAGTCTATAATCATCTTTCTCCTGCTTCCTGCACAGAGTGTCTCATCACTGAAAAATGGCAGATTTGGCAGCAGAGGCTTCCAATCAATCAGGAAGCCGCAGACGGCAGTCAATATACAAATGCTTAGCTTTATAGCTTGGAGATAAAAATAATTGTCTGATTTCTTTTGCAGGCAAAAATGCAGCTTGGGAACCTGCAAGCTACAGCAGGAGAATGAGCTGGCAGTGTTAAAATTCCTGCCCGTATTGCAAGCATTCCTGGCAATGAGAGCATCTATCCGCGGGAGAAAAGTTGGCAGGCTAACCAGCGGGTCACCAGTTGCCTTCAGGTTGGTTATCTGTACAACTGCCAGCTGTAACCTAGCAAATGTACGCTTGTTTTAATTTAACGCATGAATTTTCCCACTTAGATCTCAGCATACAGATAGATGTAAAGTTAAAGGTTCCCCTCACACATACGTGCTAGTTGTTTCTGGCTCTAGGGGGTGGTATGCTTATCTCCGTCACAAAGACGAAGAGCCAGCACTGTCCGAAGACGTCTCCGTGGTCATGTGGCTGGCATGACCAAAGGAGCATGGAATGCTATTTCCTTCCCACCAAAGGGGTCCCTATTTTTCTACTTGCATTTTTTTTACATGCTTCCGAACTGCTAGATTGACAAGGAACGGGAGCTCACTCCGTGACGCAGCTATGCTAGGGATTCGAACCGCCGAATGGCCGACCTTTCTGATCAACAACCTCAGCGTCTTAGCCCCCGAGCTACCGCGTCCTTTAGTGATCACCTCAGATCTCGGCATAGGGAGAGAAAAAAGAGAAACCAGACAAATAACATTGACAGCAGAAATCCAAAGGGTTGAATTCAAATTAGGCTGCTTCATTTAAAAGTGGAGCGTTGTTTGTAATAATCTCAGAAATAATGATGATATGATCTTGACCAGACACCCTAGCAAATACAGATAATCCTTGACTTATAACAATTCATATAGTGACCATTCAAAGGGGCATTGAAAAAAGTGACTTATGATCCCCATGGTCATGTATACTGGATTCATCAGGAAAAATCCAAACCAACGACTCCAGTTTCTGCAATTCCCACTGCACAATTGTGTAAGTTGTGTGCCCTTAAATTAGGGGCTCCTCGGTTCTTCAAAGGCGACACATGGTTTTATCTTGGATCATTACTTCTTAACTTGCTCCCTGCAAACTATTAATAAGATAGGGAAAGAGTTCTTTTTAGGAAGGGTTAAACTCCCTGCCACTCAGAAGAAGTTTATATACCCGCTGCTTTTCATCTCTTTTTCTCTGGCGAGGGAAGGCAGAAAGCCACCACTAATCCAACATAAATACCCATGGAGTCAGTCTGGAACGTGGCATCAAAATCATTTACAAAAAAAACCCCCCTGAAATTTGAAGAGGGCTTTAAAAACGACGTAACCTGTTCGAAACTCTGCCAGGGAAAATAGGAGAGCGGAGCCACGGAGCTGTCAGAGTAGTAAATGGGTTGATGGTGGCATTAGCAACGGTGAAGGGGAGAGGGCAGGCACGCAATGGAAAGGGACTGAGAACAGGGTGCCTCTACAGAACTGTCTAATAGGTAAGCTGTACGGTATTAGTATGGATTTGATATCTGACTTGGCCAACAAGTTCTGATTTGAAGGAGAGGAACATAAGATGCTAAAGGCATCCCTGCAATGTCAGACAAAGAATTGCACCTTCCTCACGCTTGAAACTTCGTTCTCTTTCATCTGCTACAACCCACCCATGGCTTGATTGTAGGCAAGCCTTCTTCAGTCCAAATATCTCCCATCCTTTGTTTAAAACAAAAAACTTCGAAGCCATTGGAGATGTCGCCTGGCTACGCTTCCCAGCCAGACTGGTCATTGCCAGCCTGTGAAAATCGGAAAGCCACGAGTCCCACAACCCTAAACTGCACCGCCCCCAATATGCTCCCAGCATTTGAGGTTCTCATTTTCCCACAGGATTATTCTCACGTGCGCCATCGATTATCTAAACAGGCTCCAGGCGTCCTTTTAAGGTAGCTTGGTGACAAAGCGACTTTGAATATTTGTGGAGGATGTTTACAAAAAACAAGAGCAGGTAGCTTCCTGTATATCATGATCCATCCCTCATTGTGAAACTCTTTTTCAGTTAAAATCTCTCTTTTAACCCTATTCTTTGCCTCTCCAGTGTTATCTTTTCAATACTTTTTTTATTATTGTTAAGCTGAGTT